>CAEGAE010096485.1:0-11651 GCA_903067095.1 Girardinus metallicus
CCTCTAGAGCATCTTGGCTGCAGGCGGATCGATAGATCAAAAAGCTCAAAGGGTTAAATCTGTAAAACTGTTTGATGGTCAACCTCTGAGATCTACTCAGGAGCTGCTGCAGGGGCCACTCAGGGGCCTCCAGACACTCAGGGGCCTCCAGACCTCTAGGGGCCTCCAGACATACAGGGGCCTCCAGACCTCCAGGGCCTCCAGGCATCCAGGGGCCTCCAGGCATCCAGGGGCCTCCAGACATCCAGGGGCCTCCAGACATCCAGGGGCCTCCAGACATTCAGGGGCCTCCAGACATCCAGGGGCCTCCAGGCATCCAGGGGCCTCCAGACATTCAGGGGCCTCCAGACATACAGGGGCCTCCAGACACTCAGGGGCCTCCAGACATACAGGGGCCCCTAGAAATGGTTGAATTGTAACACAGATCATAGATCTAAAGCTGGAGCATCGTTTATAGAGAATAACAATGTTATTACATTTTATTTAATACATTCAGCTGAGAAAAAAAATTACATTTAGGATTTAATTAGGACGTTAACTTTGTAAAAGTTTAAAGAGTCATCTTGCTAGTTTAACTGTTGTGTTACCATGGCGACAATATGGTGTAATCTTTGTGTTTCAGTTGGGTTTGTTCACAATCACATTGATTTTAAACTGGGCCAATAAACCTGGTCTCCCTCTCAGACTTCAGCGTATCTATATTTAAACATGTTAGCGATGCTGAGGCTCCTAGTAGGAAGAGTTTCAGGGGGCGGGGGTTCCGACTAAGGCCCCATAATACCGTGGGCCCCATATTACCGTGGGCTGGCCCTGCATGAACAGCCGCTGCGATGCGCATCTCTGAATCTACCTGGAATTATGAGGGGCCGTTTAGGCTAAAACTTTCACACAAAATATTAAAATTGTGCATATGTATAAAATATCACACACGCATCCATAAAAGACTAAGATTGCACATATAGACTAATAAAATATAGACTCACCTTTTGTATGTGAGAGTGACGTCACGGAAGAGGCGGGGCATCATTTGGAGATCAGATCGCGCATGCGTTGATACCACAGTGACGTCAGCTTCTGGTTGGATATTGGAGCTCCACGCTGTTAGCGGCGTTTAGCTCAAGGCTAATCCGACTTATGAACGCTAATTTCGGCCAGCCGTTCTCTCCCACTCCCTCCTCAAGCGCTCGGCGGTTCACTTAGGTCTGTACTCCGGGGTTAGAGCTGGAGTAAGCGGCCTTAGAACCGGCGTTATAGCCGGAGAAAGCGGCCTTAGAACCGGCGTTATAGCCGGAGAAAGCGGCCTTAGAACCGGCGTTATAGCCGGAATAAGCCCTAAGTGTAGCTCCGAGCGCTTGAGGGGGGAGCGGGAGAGAACGGCTGGCCGAAATTAGCGTTCATAAATCGGATTTACCTTGAGCTAAACGCCTCTTACTCCGGCTCTAAGTGAACCTCGAGCGCTTGAGGAGGAAGCGGAGCTAACGCAGGAGTTAGCTCCGGAGTTAGCTGACGCCGGAGCTAACACCAGACTAAGGCGTTAGAGACGGCTAAGGCCGCTTACTCCAGCTCTAACCCCGGAGTACAGACCTAAGTGAACCGCCGAGCGCTTGAGGAGGGAGCGGGAGAGAACAGCTGGCCGAAATTAGCGTTCATAAATCGGATTTACCTTGAGCTAAACGCCGCTAACACCGTGGAGCTCCAGTATCCAACTAGAAGCTGACGTCACTGTGGTATCAGCGCATGCGCGATCTGATCTCCAAATGAAGCCCCGCCTCTTCCGTGACATCACTCAGACACAAAAGGTGAGTCTATATTTTATGAGTCTACATGTTCAATCTTAGTCTTTTATGGATGCAGGTGAGAAAGTAAACTGTGTGTGTGATATTTTAGGTGTGTGAGAACAATTTTAGTATTTTGCGTGTGTGAGAGAAAAGTTGTATTTGTGTTTTAATAGTATAAATGTGAAGTTTTAATATTGTGTGTGTGAGTTTTTAGTATTGTGTGAGAGACAAACATAGATTTTGTCCTAAACGGCCCTCATATGGACCCCCTGTGGCCCCTGAGTCCGTCCTCGATGCTTTGGGGACATTTTGATCCATTTAATTGTGGCATGTTTGTCTTTATGCTGCGGTTCTAATTATTGCTGCAGTTTTTTCTCTGATGTTTATGTTGTGAACTTTAAATGGGCCGAATCTTCCTTTAACACTCGAGGTTCTGCAGTAACTTCTGTTTACAACCAGAACCTCCAGCCCAGATCCAGCTTTAACCCGCCTGGTAGCAACGCTAAGGAGAAGCAGAGCGAACAGTCAGCAGGTGGTACCGGGTGGTACCGGGTGGTACATGGTGGTACCAGGTGGTACCGGGTGGTACGAGGTGGTACCGGGTGGTACCAGGTGGTACCAGGTGGTACCGGGTGGTACGAGGTGGTACCGGGTGGTACCTGGTGGTACCAGGTGGTACCGGGTGGTACGAGGTGGTACCGGGTGGTACCACCGGGTACTGGGGCTTCGAGCTGCGTCGCGATGCAGTGACAGTCGGTACCGTGTCTCATATCAGGATGTCTGATATAAAGACAGACATTATCTATATCTGTCTGACCGACTCGGACCGCCTGTAGAACCGGGCCTGTAGAACCGGGCCTGTAGAACCGGGCCTGCAGAACCGGGCCTTCAGCAGCCTGATGAAGGTAAAGTCAGAAGTTTCTCTGCAGCCGAAGCTTTTCTGTGTTTAGGGGCGAGGCGGGTTTCTTCCTGCTATTGGAGGACAATTATGAAAATATAAATAGAAACAGTTTTTCTAACATCAACATCAGACAAACGTTTCTATTCACAATCCAGTGTATGGAACAATATTCCTGCCCAAAGTAGTAGTACGATAGAGGGCACGGATCCGTAGTGTTTAGCTAAGATATTCTAAAAAAAATACATTTTTGTAGATACACCTAACATGCTATTGGCTGGCGTTTGAAAAGCAGCCAATCCAGAAGTGGCATTTATTTTCCTTGATGTTGATTGGCTGAACCCCAAACAGCGTAGATAAAGACATAGTAGATGTAGCGGAAACTATTTCCACTGCGCCTATTTATACATATTGAGATATATGTAGTGAATGAAAAGGGTTTAAGTATGTATGGACTGTAGTAACATTCAACATTTCCTCTAAGAGGTTTAACTGACTTTTGTTGACTTTGACGTTGATTGGACTCGACAAGCTCTGACTTCCTGTTTCTGGTGATTCCCTCCAGAACCGGCCATGTCTGCCCGCTGAGACAAGTTTAATTCCTGCTTCTGTTTAAACTCTGATTAAACTTTTTAATTCGGGAATTAAGTTCTGCAGAATAGGATTTTTGGTTCTGAAAGGTTAGCTTATAGCATTTCTAAAATATAGCCAAAAGACACTTTTCAAAATAAAAGTCACAAACTTTACTTCCTTCACAAATGTTTGAGATTTCTTTGGCCTCCATATCTTCAAAACTTGTTTAAAAAAATAGGACAAAATTAAAATCAAAACTCAAAGATAAAATAATAATAAATGGATAAAAATGGATCAAAAAATGAGAAAAATGTCACAAAAATGTGACAAATATCTAAAAGTCATTTAGATCTATGAACCGTGTTAGCATAACACAACATGTGTATTTGTTGGGTTTTAGCAAACACACTGGTCTAAAAATGGACCGGGTCGCATCAGATGAGCGCTCAGCGCCAACGAAGAACCAACACGGGCCAACACACATAGCCGGTACCGTGACCTTTACTCTCACAGACAGACGGATATCAGGAGTCAGGATGTGTCTGTGACCTTTTACACATCCAGGCTAAAGATCACAACACACACACACACACACACACACACACAGGTCATATAAGTAGACTAAAAGAGTAACCCGGTTTAAACCCGTTAGAACATTTAGACCTCATCATCAGGAATACATCAGCAATGGCATTTTAAAGATGTTGATCTTTCAACCAGGAGCAGCCGGTTAGCATCTCCCTGACCTATGACCCCAAATCCAAGAGGAGTTTAAAGGGCTTCATGGATACAGAGAGGAGGAGGAAGTTTAAATCATCTCCTACTCCAACATCTCTCTGCCCGGCTTTCTGACCAGATAGATTTAAAAAAGAGCAGCAAAAGCAAACGAGGCGGATTAGCATAGCTAGCTAGCAGCTGATGGAGTCATCCAGAACGTGTTGCTGTGAAATATCATCTCTGCTACCTGGATATTGAGCTGTTAGCATGTCAGGGCTGTCATGAGGCTGTTATACAGCAACAATTTTCAGTCAGAGGCCTCTTTGGATGTGTTGCAAGACAGACTGCTACAGGAGAGCCTTCCTGCACACAGCAGGGAGGCTGTGTGCAGGAATCTCTTTAAATATTATTACAAGGACATTTAGTTTTTCCTTTGGGATAAATCAAATATTTTTGAGTTGATAAAATCAGATTAATAAAGTGAAGCCTTATTTCCGGAATATGTAGCTTTCTTACTTTTTTTTTTTTTTAACAGTTCTGGTTCTGTTGAGTCCAGTTTAAGAACGGTCACAGCAGAACCTACTAGCTGTATACTTAAAGGTTGTCGGAGGTTTAAATAGCTTTGTCTCTGCGTAACCATGAGGGTTGAGTTAATTTAAAGCAGCTGCAGCTCAGCCAGTTATCTCAGCAGCAGGGTTGCTCACATGTTGACCCCATACAAAGACGGTTTATGTGTACAATAACGCTGTGAAAAAACCGAACCACCACCAGTTAGTGTGGTATAGTGAAGAATTTAACCTCGTGGTGTAGTTCATTCATTAAAGCCTCACGTTTCTCTACTTAAAAACATATTTAGAGGTTAAAGAAGCAAAGCTAACTCACCTTCTGTCACTCTCCTGTGTTGGGCTGTTGTTTAGTTGGCGGAGGTGCGCCTGTACGTCTTAAAGGCAATAAATATTCTTTTCCATCACAAACGTATATTTATTATATTATTAATCTTTACATTTTTAAACAAAGATTAAAAAAAATAAAAAAAATAATCAAATTGTGATTAATATACAATTTGAAATTGTTGTTTCTGTTCAGGCACGACTTGGTTTCCTAGAAATAAGGGTCCTGGAGCTCAAACGGAAAGAGGGACGGAGCCGCGTACTGTGTAGCATCATGGCTGCTTCCACTCGGTCTCAGGTGATTTCTCTGTACAAGATGATGCTGAAGGAGAGCAGCAGGTTCCCCTCCTATAACTACAGGTGAGTCCGGGGCTGTCGGCGGTGTGAGAGGTCCTTCCGGACGGTTTAAACCGCCTGTCAGCGGCTAAACACGCAGCTAGCCGCTGTGTTTACATGAAGCAGGGTCAGTGTTTATGAAACCCTGGATGTCCTGGAGGAGAACCGAAGGTTCAGTTCCCAGGCTAACATGAGCTCTGACAGTTTAAACCACTGAAACATTAATGTGCTCAACATTAGCTTTAAAACACGTTTTAAATCTGATGGTGCTCAGGTCATGATGAGTCAACTGCTGCTTTAAATAGTTTACATCTTGTACTGTCTGTTAAATCTAACGTTACTATTGATGGAATTAAGGCAAATTTAGAGATAAGGATCAAATCGTAAAAAGTGACTCCAAACTCCAAATCAACATTGTTTTGCGCAGTTTAACTGTCTATATAGGTGCCATCTTTATGTTCCTGTTCAAATTGGATTTTTTTTTTGTGCAATTTTTTAAAACTATGCAATATTTGTCTGAAAGCTGTCGTAGTGCCGCCCTCTTTGGGAGAACAGGGGTACTGCAGTTGAATTTTCCTATTGGTTCCAACGGTGCAGCCTGAACGGCTGCATCACAGCTCTGGTTCCTGTATAAAACCATAAAAGTCTCTACATTAAAATGTTGCTAGATTTGTTGCTAGTCAGTTTTTATTTATTGAAGAAAAAAAAGTTTCTAGAGGATCTGAAAAGTTGAATATTGTGACAAAGTCGCAAAGGTTAACGTGCTTCAATCAGCCTCACAGTTGGCCACGCCCCTTCGTGTCTCTTGGATCCGCCCACTTTTGGTAAAATTTTCCGAACTTTGTCAGGAGCAAAAGCACATGTGTGCTCAATGATATGTTAAAATCACAGCACCAGCTAGTGGCCTGGCATGGCAACTACAGCAGACTCCAGGTGTTTAGGTGTTCTGTCGAAATGTGAAACTTTTCCCCAATTTAAAATATGAAAATATCGTTAGTTTCCAGACAGCGATCTCCTGTAAACGTAGCTTTAGCTTCGTTGTGTAAATGCTGTGAAATGCTCACTAGAGATCAGAGGGTTGCTGTAAAACAGGTTCAGTTCTGACTGAATGGACTTGGTAGAGAGGTATGAGTCAGAAGGTTCTGGGTTCTGGAACAGCCCGATCCGTTTATCTGGAGCAGAACCGGCCAGTCGGCTGATCTGGGATTTACTTCAGCATCAGTGAAACTAGAAATATCGTTCAGTCATGATAAATGAGATAAAGCTGAATCCTCCCACTGAGGGACAATAAAGCGTAATTTCATTCTATCAACCATAAAAGGAAGTCTTCCTCTGGGTCTTTATGAGGTTTCGAAGCTTTGGCAACTTGGTGCATTATCGCCACCTAGTGGTAGCAACACGTCACAACTGGATCCCAGCATAACGGAGGCAGATTTAAAGGAGACATATTATAAAAAAATAAAACTTTTTAGTGCTTAAATACATCTTTTTATGTACTTTGACTGTCTAGGAGTGAAAAAATATTTATTTATTCTGTCCTTGTTTTACATAGATATCTTTATATTGTTTTTGTGATTTATTTGTTAGTCTGTTCATTTTTATTTATTCGCTGTAACATTGTTCTTGTATTATGTCACCACATTTGCTGTGGAACTGCTGAACAAACTCATGACTTCCAGCTAATCAGTTGTATGAATTCGCCATTTTTTACCCTCGATAATTTTGTAGTCAAAGTTCAAGTAAACAAGTCAAAATGTTCTGTATCAACACACATGATTCTGTATGTCGCATGAGAGTGTCTGGTTAAACTTTATTTTTTCAGGAATGAGAGGAAAGTCAGTTTTTGGAGCACTTAATAAAAAAATATGAATCGTATTAAAATCAAGCTATAAAATTTCTATTTTAATGACACCTCTAGTCTCTGTGTCAGACTCCTCTAATAAAAATGTTAACAGCGAACCACTGCTTGTGAACATTTCCGTCCTCTCTGAGTTGTGACTCCTCTTTGACACACAAAGCGCCGTTATGTCCTGGCGGGGAGCGGAGGAGCGCAGCGTGTGGGAGTGATTTGCTCCTGCTCCGAGCCGTACCTGTGAGCTTCCAGGTTGTTGTGGAGTGACCTGAATATGCCAGACGTTGCTGCCGGCGCTGTTCTGTTGATGCTGCGCTAACAGCCAGGCAGGCGCTCGCTGCTCTTCCCGGGATAAAACTCTGCCTGAGTTTGGAAGGCTTTGTCAACCAGAGAAAACACGGAAACGAACAGAAGTCAGATGAAACATTCATGATCTTCCACAGGAAAGTTAAACAGTGAGGCGGTGAGGAGCAGAGCACTCTGCAGAGAGCAGAACCTCAGCAGTTTGGATCGTCTCAGGGAGGACAGTCAGAATATAGTTAAAAACTGTTTTATTTCCTGCAAGAGCTTCGAGATCCGTGGTGTTCTCTGCAAAGTCAGGCGGACCTGAAACCAAAGTACTGATTCATGATAAAAGTGAACAACATTCTCTAGTTTTACAGGTGGACAGTGATTGATCTGTTACATCTGAAGTTGTCTAGATCGAACCAGTTTCCTTTTTTTTTTTTTTTTATCCTCTGAATTTAGATCATGGCTGATCTGCTAGCTTAGATCAAATATGGGACTTTAAGACTTTAGTCTTTAGCTGCTTCTCCATTATAAAGTCTGGTGGTTCTAGCCAAGGCGATTGAACTTTATGAAAAGAAAAACCTAAATGAGGAATGAAATTCACGCCAAACCAAACCAATGTGATGTAGTTCCAGTGTTTCAAACTGGCTGCTGAGTAACTGGCAGAACGTTGACCACCGGTCCTTGGATCTTCGCTGCTGCTCGTTCTTAAGAGACTCTTCCTCTGAAATCATCGTCATTCTGCTCTAAAGGTTGACGCTCGTTGACCAAGGTTACACTCTTCCACCTCAAGCAGCTTTTGGAAAGCAGACAAGATGTCCGCCGGCCATTGTGGTGGTTGAGATGCTTGCAGTCTAAAGTGAAGTGCCGATGAACGAACACAGTCAGGTGTCAGTCAAATTGCTTGAGCCCAATGCACAGATCTTTCCAGCTTGCACTGCGACTGCAGCGATTTACTAAAAACAGGGAGGAGCTACGCAGGATCTGCTGTGCCAGATAAATCTGGAGCAGTTGAAGCCTTTCAGGTGGGGAAGTGGCTTTACGAAGGGTTAGGTTTCTCACAGATCACCAGTCATTGAGCTTTAAAAAGCCTGACTTTTAACCAAATGGGGTTGAACTCAAACACCGAACGCATCGTCAAACATGAGCAACGACGGACGTGACGCACTTTCTGCTCCCCAATCAATGGACGGCGTTGAGTAACGCCAGTAGCTCCGCCCTCACCGTACCGTCGACCAATGGACCTACAGCTGAACTGGGTTTAGGAACGATGTGTTCCTGGTTACTGTAATGTACTGTATCTCTAAATGAAAGAGGAATTATTGTATTTAAGAGCAACCTGACTGTCAGGTGTCCTGGGTTAGGCGTGTCTTTGCCTCCTGCTGTTGTCTCTCCTCTTTCCTCCTTATGTCTTTACTTCCTTGCTTAAAAATATCCCCCCCCCGCAGCATCCTCCACGCAGCGTGGGCGCGCTAAGAACTGTCAACTTATCAGATGACAAAGACTTGTGATGAATAAGTGATTGTGAAATCCAGTTTCAGTGGCTCCTCGCCTCCTCTCCTCGTCTCCTCTTCCCTTCCCGTCTCTTCGTCTGAAGATCAGAGAGGAGAATTCCCTCTGAAGTTCCCGTGACGGGATGACTCACTCTCTCACAAACACGCCGTTCAGTCATTCACTGTCTGGAGTCTCTCGCTGTCGGGTTTTCCTCAATGAACTGACAGGTACAGAAGCTGCTGCTGCTTATTAATAAATGCAGATACAACAGTACCTATCAGTTCTTTCTCTGATCCGTCCTTCGTCTCTTTCTGGTTTGCTTCAGGCAGACTCTAATCTGGATCTCTCCAGTCTGTCTTTGGACTCCAAGCATCAGAAACACTTTAGTTTCTGCAGAAACGAGATGTTCTGACAGCAGCAATGAGAAAAATCAAGTGAACTTAAAGTCCATCCATCCATTAATCTGTCCGTCTGTGTCGGTACATCCGTCAACCATCCATACATTCATCAACCAGTCTGTCCATCACTCACCACGTCCGTCAACCCATACAATCTGAGTTTCCCCTGCTGGGACGAGAACAGGCTGGTCCATCCATTGTGTTGTCTGTCCATCCTCCCATTAGTGTCATCCGTCTATTGGTCCATCAGTCCGTCCCTCCGCCTTTCTGTCCTTCCGTCTTTCTGTTTGAGACCCAGACCTCCGTGTCCTTGGATCCTCCTGGGGATCCAGGAATGTTTACCTCACGCCTGCTTGCTTGTGTTTTATGTAAGGATGTATTGGCCAGAGCTGCAGTTTGTTCCTCAAATTCACTGAGACAAACTTTATAGATCTGATGAAGCCAAACAGACCATTAGTCTCTGCCAGAGGTCGACGTCAAGGTCGTCTGTAAAGCTGATGGTTGGACCTGATTACAGGATCTGGTCCAGTTTGGATCGGGTCAGAGTTGGATCGGGTCAGAGTTGAATCGGAGCCGGTTTGAATCGGGTCAGAGTTGGATCGGGTCAGAGTTGGATCGGGTCAGAGTTGAATCGGGTCAGAGTTGGATCGGGTCAGAGTTGGATCGGGTCAGAGTTGGATCGGGTCAGAGTTGGATCGGAGCCGGTTTGAATCGGGTCAGAGTTGGATCGGGTCAGAGTTGGATCGGGTCAGAGTTGGATCGGGTCAGAGTTGGATCGGGTCAGAGTTGGATCGGAGCCGGTTTGAATCGGGTCAGAGTTGGATCGGGTCAGAGTTGGATCGGGTCAGAGTTGGATCGGGTCAGAGTTGACCGGTCCGGCCCGGCCAGCGGCGGCTCATCAATCTCTGCAGAACTTCATCTGAAATCCCATCAGTTCTGCTCAGAGGAGCTCAGCGGCGCCACCACAGGCTGCTGCGTTGTTCTGGTTCCTGACCCGTCTTCTGTCTGTCCAGCAGAACCGGACCTTATCGTTACTCTGATCGGTCTGACTGCTGGTTTGATCATTCAGGACAATCAGACGACCTTCACAGCTACACCTGAAACTGTTTCATGTCTGCTTGGTCAGACGATATTGTTGCAGCAAAGGATTGTGGGATATTAAACTGAAGCGAAGCACCGTCAGTGAAAGGTTAAAGATGTCCGCCGTTTTTCCTTTTTCCCCCCATTTTCTTTATTTCTTATTCTCCCCAGTTTGATGCTTTTAATGACCTCCAGGTTTTCTGCACCTGGCCTGCTGCTCTCTGATTGGCTGGTTGCTGCGTCTCGTTGCGTTGCCGTCTGAAGCCGCGGTGTCACTGACTGAGCCTTCATCCTCCTCTTCCTCAGGTCCTCGGGTGTATTGTGCTCATAAAGCAGGAAGCGGCTCCCGCTGCGGCGCTCGCTCATCAGCAGCATCTCTTTATGCTGCTGCAGGTTTCTTTATATGCGCGGAGCAGAAAAACAAATAAATAAGCAGTTGTTGTTTTTTATTGCGCCACCCTGAGGTTTGTTTGGCTCTAATTTATCTTCCTGTTGGTTTAGTGTGGAGCTGTTTCCACCTCTGGTCGGCTGTTTGCTCCTGAACTCCTCCCAGGGTTTAGCAGCTTCCCTCCCTCTCTGCTCGTTGGCCTGCCTTTCCTTATTATAAATGAAACCACAGCGTGTGTGTGTGTGTGTGTTGCAGAACGTACGCACTGCAGCGTGTTCGTGATGCCTTCAGGGCCAACAGGGAAGTGGAAGATCCGAAAGCGGTGGAGAGGCTGATGGAGGAGGGAGAGCAGATGCTGGCGCTGATTCAGAGACAGGTGTGACAAGCACACACACACACACACACACGCACACACACACTCTCTCTCACTCTAACAGGCAGGTTGAGGTGGTGTTCCCGGTTCTGGACGGTTCTGGTCGGGTTTCAGAGCCAGAGGGGGGGTGAATACAGATGAACACCTGCGCTCTGACTGACCACCTGTCGGCTCATTACTGCAGGCTAATCGCCCGCCAGCGCTCACTTTGTTCCCATAACGACCGCAGCCACTCGGCCAATCCCACAGGAGGACGGGGACAAGATTCCCAGCCGGGTTTATGAAACGTCTGGCTTTATGAACGCATTCTTGGGTTTATAGAAGCAGTTTGGGGGGTCGATGGGAGCGGTTTGGGGGGTCAATGGGAGCGGTTCTGGGGGGTCAATGGGAGCGGTTCTGGGGGGTCAATGGGAGCGGTTCGGGGCGGTCGACGGGATGGGAGCGGTTCGGGGGGTCGACGGGATGGGAGCGGTTCGGGGGGGTCGACGGGAGCGGTTCGGGGGGTCGATGGGATGGGAGCGGTTCGGGCGGTCGATGGGATGGGAGCGGTTCGGGGGGGCGATGGGATGGGAGCGGTTCAGGGGGG
>CAEGAE010096488.1:0-42702 GCA_903067095.1 Girardinus metallicus
AATCATTTATGAATTTAATGAATGTTTTGATTGTTGATTCTGTTGCATGACTTTGTTTTTATGTTTATGATGTAAAGCACGTTGAAATGCCTTGTTGCTGAAATGTGCTATACAAATAAAATTTGATTTTGATTTGATAAATTAAAACAAGCTTATTAATTTCCTTTTGCATTTTTTTTTCTCTTTTTACCAAAAACTGGATGATGAAAGTCTTCAGTCTTGTGCTTTGGTCTCAACAAACCCTTTTTTGAAGGACAATTTTGTTTCCAGAGACTCAGAATTCATTTTGTTTGTTGTTTCTGTTGTTTTGTTTATTTATTTTGGATATTTAAAATGTTTGTTGTACTTCTTTAGATTTACCTCTCATTAAAATGGCTTCTTCAGTTCTGAACTTTAAACTTTCCTTGATCCCTATGAGACTGTTTGAATCACAGGTTCCCAAACTTTTCCGTGCCGCTTCCCCCCAGAGGAGCGTTAACCCCCTTTGCAAATCTACAGATAATGCACAACATACGTACAGAAACATCAACTTTTAGAATGTTTTTATGCATTATTCAATTATCATTGCATTCATTTTGCATATTGTTTTATTTTTGATGTCATTAGTTCTGTGGCGTAAAATTTTATCAGATAAAATACTATGACTTTATTACAAGACAATGCAATTTTTCAACATTTGATTATAAGAAAATATGTAAATATGTACTCACATCACACTTTATTTTATTCTCACAGCTCTTATGTTTTTTGTGGTCAGGTTCTTTTGGTTTCAATGAATTTCCTTTGCAGCTAATCAGAAAACGAACATCAGAAATAACATTTAAATCAATTATTTGAACTTATATTTAATTAAAAAATTTGATTTAATAATATAAAACAAAATTATGTTGAAAAAAGATTTAGAAGTTTATGCGATTAATTTTTTTATTTTTTATGTTTTTTTTCTTCATCTTCTCTCAAACTTTCTGAGGCCCCCACAGCACCCCCTGGTGGCCTACGCTTTGAGAACGCTGTGCTAAGTTTGAAAAACTTAACTCCAAAGTTGCGTCACCAGAAGGCTTTTCGATTAAATATTAATTTAAGCGCAGAGTAAGGCCATATTTAAAGATTTTGACAGGCTTTCGATCCTCAGAGTGAAACACAAACCCTCAGACGGTTTTTAACTCAGACAAGAAGCGTGTTTGTTGTTTGGAATGTGATCCAATCTCTTCAGTGTTTCTGCATTCTTGATCTCATTCGCTGTCAGTGTTTTCGGTGATTACCTCGCGCCTGCAGACGCAGCGGCCCGGTTTGAGGCCCGTATGATTTAGCAGCGCCTTCCGCTGGCGCCTCTAGGCAGAAATCAGGAAAATTGTTTTGACGTGCGAGCTGCGAAGCGGATTCTCCTCACAACTGTACAGGCCAGAGGTTGAAGCCTTGTCACATTGGAAAGGTCTGTTTTACGTCAGCGCAGCAGTGATGGGTTCACGGCTGTGAAGAGAAGATAACCTGATGTACCGCTGCGTCGTTTCTGTCCTGTCAGAGATTTCATTTTGCAGATTCATATTTTCCCCACAGAACTGTAAGAAAGGCTGGCCAATAAATCGATTTTATTATTAATTACATTTTTGGCTTTTGAAGAGCTGGATTTTTTTCACCAATGAGCTCCATGAGTTTTTATAATTCGGAAGGCAGCCATCTTGTTTGACAAGCGTGTTTTGCAGCTTCTGTTTATTTGAACTTTGAATTCCAATCAACACTACTATAAAATATAAAATCAATGGCGTACTAAGGCCTCTGGAGAAACAAAGAAATTAGTACGTTTCTGCCAAAAGACTCAGAAATTTGTAAGTAAATTTTCTAGAAAAAAACAAGAAACTTTCCTTGCTTGAAAGGTTGAAAATTAGCAAGAAAAACTATGAAATTTTGAGGTAAATTATCCGAAATGTTCTAGAAAAGACTCAGAAAGTCTAAAATTTGCTAAAAATTTGGAAAAAAAAATTTAGATTAATCTCAGACATTTTCTAGAAATAATTTGAAAATTTCTGAGTTTGAAAAGTTGGACATTTGTTGGACCTCAAAAGTTGGATCACAGCTGATAGTTACGGAGGCGTCCCAAACCTTCAATCGTAAGCCAACTTCAGCGGCCACTTCATCCAAACTATGAAAACCCCAACAGAGAAGTTCTGAATCCATGAGAGCCGCCAACTGAAACATGTTCTGTCTGAGCTGCCACACGAAAAATAAAATCATGAGTCATAACACTATTTTATAATGAAGTTGCTGAGCTTCAGCTCACCGATAACCCGGTGGTAGTTTGCCATCTTTCTTGAAGCAAAGTACGGTGTGATGCTAACCAACCAATTGGAGAAGTTGTAGCCCGATGACGCTGCCCCTCCTCATTAGCATTTATTTATTTTCCTTTTTTTCCAGTTTTGGGAAAAACTGGTAAAAGAAAAAAGGACAATTGAAAAAGAATAAATGAAAAAAAATTAATGGAAATGGAAAATTTTAAAAGAATAAATAAAAAGGGAAAATTGGAAAAGAATACATGAAAATTGGATAAATGGAAAAGGGATAAATTGATTAATGAAAAAGGGATAAAATGATAAATGAAAAATAAATAAATTAAAAATTAAAAAGGGATAAATGAAAAACGGGAAAATGAAAAATGGATAAATGAAAATGAAAAATTGGAAATGATAAATGAAAATGAAAGAATGGAAAAGGATAAATGAAAAAGGAAAATATGGCAATGAAAAAGGCCAGGCAGAAATAAATCTGTGAATAAATAAATAAAGGTATAAATGAATAAATACAGATGGGAATAAAGGTGCCAATTACTCATTTATTTATTTATTTTACCCATTCATTTATTTTTTTACTCATTTATTTATTTATTTTCCCTATATATTTATTTAATTTTGTCTGAAATAGCTCACCATATTCTTTTCTTCAGAAATTTGTCAACATTTTGTATTTTTTCCTGCACATTTTTGAATTTTTTTCTCATAAAAAAGATTTTTCCTAGAAATTTAAAGTTGTTCTTATGGTAAAATTGTGTCGTTATTTTTGCTAGTATCATGATTATTATGTTGTAATTAAATGTTCTCGAAGCCTGGCCCTGTTACCCCATCATACAACTCGCAGAGGGGTTGGTTGAAATGAAAGCCACTTTTTGAAAATATTTTCAGTTATTTGTAATTTCTTTTTTAGAAAAGAGAAACAGAAACTGATTAAAATCGGAGCTCAGATCATGTATGAAACAAGTCGTAGATTTTATTTTTAAGCCACATCGTTCTAACTGTAAGCAGACCTGAATGCGATGGGAAATGGCTCCTTGCTGGTTTTTCAGCACCATGGAGAGCAACCAGCAGCCAGAGAAAATATTTCATTTACTCCAACGTTTCAGAGTCAGGCTTGTAAACGCTTCCAAGAAGCAACAACGGCCCACACACTGCCTCACATATCTTCCCTCATTTGCACTCGCCGCTGGCAGCTGATCGGGCTGTAAGTCCTGCCGTCAGCAGCACCGCGGCGCCCGGGAGAGCCTGACTTCAGGAGGGCAGAAAAGCCCTTTGGATAAACAATTCACAAGTTTCAGTCATATTTGCAATCATCACAACTGTATATTGTTATTTAAATAATTGATCAATCAAGTTTATTTGTGTAGCACATTTCAGCAACAAGGCATCATAAAAGCACAAAAATACAAAGTCATAAAAGATGCAGTCCACCAATAAACATTATATTTTGTCAAGCAGTGCCATCATTATACATGTAATTAATGTTTCATTTATAATGTTTCTAGATTTAAAGGAGCTCAGTGTTTCAGCTGTTTTTCAGTTTTCTGGAAGTTTGTTCCAGATTTGTGGTGCACAGAAGCTGAATGCTGCTTCTCCATGTTTGGTTCTGGTTCTGGGGATGCAGAGCAGAACCAGAAGACCTGAGAGGTCTGGAAGGTTGCTATGACAACAGCAGATCTTTAATGTATTGTGGTGCTGAGCCGTTCAGTGATTTATAAACTGGCAACAGGATTTTGCTAGTTGTTCTCTCTTTGGAAGGGCTGTAGAACTGGGGGATGTGCTCCATCTTCCTGCTGGAGAAATAATTTTGTAGGCAAGTCTGTGAAGACGCTGCAGCAGTAATAAATGCAATTAAAGATGAATGAGTTTTTCTAGAAAATGTTTGACTCTTGAAAGTTGGAAATGTCTAGCTTGTTGTAGAAAGTGTTTGAGATTAATCACAACATTTCTCAGGTGGTTTTGAGTTTTCAAACACAGAAATTTCCAATTTGCTCTAGAAAATTTCTGATATGATCAATATTTTCAAGGTTTTTTCTAAAGACTTTTCAAATTTTGAAACTGAAATTTTTATGATATTTCTAGAAAATTTCTGAATTTAAATTAAAAAATTTTGGCGTAAATTTTCAACTACTGAAACTCAGAACTTATCAAAAATAATTCTACAAATGTTCTGAATCTAACCTTGAAACTTTTTGGCAGAAATTTATTCCTCCTTTTTTCCTATGTAACACACCATCATAATAAAAACACTGATAGTCAGAAGTGATAATTTTTCTTCATTTTAGTGTTTTTATTTTAACAAAACGTGTCGGCAGTCTCCTAATGTCCAGGACTCTGCTTAGCTCCCTGTCTGGTTTCCTTCTGCACAGTCAGCACTCTTCTCCTCCTCCTCCTCCTCCTCTTCCTGCTTCTTCTTCTGCTCTTCCTCCTGGCTCTGCTCCAGCAGTAAAGCATCCATTTGATAAAATCTCATTAAGCTGTTGCTCACGTATGTGTGTGTGTTCTTTGATCCGTCTCTCATATGGACGTACAGCTGTGTGCTGACATGATTACAAAGGGCTGACCAGATGTGTTGCCCATCTGTCTCTGATACAGGCCATATGCGAGTGTGTGTGTGTTAGTGTGTGTGTGCAGGTATGGGGGCAGATCTTCCCGATGACAGGGGCAGGTTTGGAGTTAGCACCGCTTGGCGCGCGGATCGGTGTGTGTGAGTTTGGCTCCGTTCACCACTTCCTGCTTTCCCCAACCCTCTGGCCCAGCAGGGAGCCGTTTGTTTGCGATGCAGACGCAGGACGTGGAAGCAGTCCTTATATGGGCATGTAGTCGTGCGTTTGCTCCAGAATGAATCAGAGTGCTGTTACATCAGAGGGGTCGGGCGGGCGGGCTGGATGGATCGCTTGCTCTCCAGTTGGAACACACACTTCCGCTGGAGAGTGTGTGAGAGAGGAAAGCTGGAAACACACACACACTCTGATGGCCTACTTTCCAGCAACTTGGAGATGCAGGGATTGTTCTGCAGCAGGAATTATATGAATGAAGGGAGTGTGATGACAGGAACTTCTAAACTTTACAAAGAAATCTGAAAAAATTCAACTTACACATAATAATGAAAAATATTCAGCTTAATTTAATGATCATAAAATAAACGAGATGCTTTGTTTCTCCTGCCAAACTCACAATATTCTCCGTTTTGTTAATTTTATGTTATGAACTTTGGTTTTGTTAGTTTTTTTGTAATTAAAGCCAGTATATGTAATCCGCTTCATTGCACCAATAACTTTCTTTTTGTTTTAAGTGATTTTATGCCTTTGTTTGCTGTTTTGTGTTTGTGCTGTCTTTGTGTGTAAATTAGTTGACAATTTGTTTAGTTCTGCAATATTTTGCTTAAAACTGCCTGAGTGCTGCCCTCTTTAGGTTAAATGCTGGCTACTGCAGTTGCATTTTCCTATCGTTACAACGGAACAGCTTGGTTGGTTACACTGGTGGCTAGTCGCTTCTTTCAAACTTCAAACTACTAGAAAAGGGAAAAAAAACGATTCAATTTCAGCCAAAACATTTTGAGATTAATCTCAGAAATTTTGTATAAATTTTGTTTTTAAATGTGCTTGAAAAAAATTCAGAAATTTTTACTTTTAAAAGCTCAAAGGTTTAAAATTTGCACCAAAAATCTTGCAGATTTTGAGGTTAACCTAAGAAATATATAAAAAAAAAAAAACTAGAAAATTTCCGAGTATGAAAAATCAATTTTCTTTTAAACTTTTTAAACATAAATTTCCATGTTTATTCTAGAAAATGTTTGAGACTAGTCGTAAAATTTCAGTTTTTTCTTGCAAATGTTCAATGTTTCAAATCCAGAAAGTCTCTAATATTTGCTAGACAATTTCTGAGATGAAACTAAAAACTTCTCAATCTTTTTGGCAAATTTTATGACTTTTCAAATTTAGAAATGTTCTTTTTTTTTTCTGAAAAATTTCTCAGCTTAATTTAAAAATTTCTTAATTTTTTGGCAGAAATGTGCTCCTTTTCTTCCATGTACAATGACCCTAATAAGCCGTAGTCCCACGGTGATACTTCAAAATGTTCATAAGAATGTGGTGGAAACACGGCTAGTCTGAAGTAACCAGCAGTTTCCATCCTGTTTATCACAGTTCTAAGTGCTTCTTGTGTTCTGGTTGTATTTTAGCATCTGACCCGTGTTCGTTCTGGTCTGTTCCTCCAGGAACATTTCAGGGTCAGTGGGTCGGAGGGATGCGTCACGGCTATGGCGTCCGGCAGAGCGTTCCATACGGCATGGCGGCCGTCATCCGCTCTCCTTTACGCACCTCCATAAACTCTCTCCGTTCTGGTTCGGAGCACAGCAACGGAACCGCGCTGCTGGACCGAACGGGCGCCCTGGTTCCGGGCCCGCCCACGGTTCCGGGAACTCTGACCACCAGCGTCTCCATGTGCAGCACGGGCAGCAGCGGCAGCAGCCCCGCGGTGTCCCGCGGAGGCTTCGTGTTGACGGCGCACAGCGAGGCGGAGCTGCTGAAGGGGAAGAGGAAAGGAGGATTGTTCCGGAGGTCCATCCTGTCCGGCCTCAAGCTCAGGAAGTCTGAGTCCAGGAGCTCTCTGGCATCGCAGAGGTCCAAACAGAGCTCGTTTCGGAGCGAGGCTGGGATGAGCACCGTTTCCTCGGCTGCATCGGACATCAACTCCACCATCAGGTAACGTGAATCAGCAATTAAAACCATTAAATACCTGGAATTGCAGTTGACATTTTAATTAGAGTAAAAATGCATCTATTAGGAACTGGTGGTAAAGGTTTGGTCACAATTATATATCCACACATAATTTAAAAAGTGACCTATTATGCTTCCTTGAATAGAACAGGACAGGGCTATGGTCTATACAAAACTTCTTCATTAAAAATAATTATCAGATAAAGGGACTTTAGCTGATTTAGGGCATCTTCTTCCTTTAAATCCAAATAATTTGCTACTGGCCAGGCCCTCTAACTCAATGTTTACACTTGCACGTGAAAATGGCTTCAAATAAATGTGCAATCATACACCGTACATCTTTGAAAAGCATTAGTAGAGTCTCCTGCACGATCAACAAGAATCCAGTAAGAGGTTTCTGGATGATAAGTCAGCAATAAAACACTTCGTCTTTTCCAGCAGCCATTGTTGCGCATCCAGCGGTAAAACCAGCTGACCAAACGTGCTGGGTCTCTGATTGGGTTGCTGGGGATTGGGTGGAACTCTGCTGGGCTTGCTACGTAACGTCACAGTGCCCTTCAAATGTGACTTAACAATCAGGAGGGTTTTAAATCAGCACACTTTACAAGCACTAAAAACATTCACTTACTGCCAAAAAACGGCTGGCTGTTTTTCTAAGCTCCTGGCATTTTTTAGAAGCTGTTGAGACCCAAGTGGAAAAACATAAACATGCAAAACGTGAATTTTGCATCATAGGTCCTCTTTAATTCTTCTCGTCTCAGGCATAATCTTTGCAGCTGCTTTTTTATCAAGCAAAAACTGAGGACAGAAATTAGAATTTTCAGGTTCAATCACATACAGTTTCTAGTGCAAATATCTTTGTACACTTTAAATAAGACAAAATTAACTATCTAGTAACTTTTAAGTCAATAATTTCTTAATATTGATTTTAAAAAAGTAGTAGTTCCACTGACAGATTATTTCATTCATGACAAGACATTTTTCTGATGTTATAAGTAAAATAATCTGTCATTGGAACTAATACTTTTTTAAAATGTAAATACTATTGACTTAACACAAGCTCCCCTATTTTACTTTCAAGTAAATATTATGACACACTTAAATACTACTCTGCATTTCAAAATCAAAATATATATTTTTTGGTTTCTCATGTAAGGTTAAAATCTATCGCCATAATAACCCCACTATGTTGTAAGCTAAGTCAAACAGTGATAACGCTAATGATAGGTTTGTAGCTAAAAGTAATAAATCAATGGTTTATGATTTTTCTCTTTTCTCTTTCTACCAAAAACTGGATAAAAGTCTCCAGTGTTTTGGTTGCAACTCGCCCGTTTTTGAAGGACAGTTTGGTTTACAGAGACTTTATAATTCGTGTTATTTGTTGTTTCTGTTGTTTTATTTACATAGTTTGGATATTTAAAATGTCTTCCAATTCCAGTGGCAAATGCTTGTTAGAATTTAAAGTTTATTAATTTTTGAGAATGTGTTCTGGCATTATTTTGCCATTACCATTACATTACTTGAAAATGGTCTCAAAACAACATTATCATTTATCGCAGTAACTTTTGGGATGATTTATCTCCCAGCAAAATTTGTTGTCATGTCACAGATGGAGCAATTTAGGATTGATGAAGCATCTGGTGTTGATATGTTGATATGGGGGCCCAAAATGAAAACCTGCTTAGGGCCCCAAAAAAGGTTTGGGCCGGCCCTGTGTGGATGAATGTATTTGTTTTTCTAGATAAGAAATAGTTTTAAAATAAAAACAAAAACCGTTGCAACCTTTGCCCTTTCCAGCCTCGGAGACGCAGACGCGGAGCTGGCGGTCGCGGACGACGACGTTGACGCCACAGCGACGGAGACGTACTGCGGGGAGTGGAAGAACGACAAGCGGACGGGATTCGGCGTGAGTCGGCGGTCCGACGGGCTGCAGTACGAGGGCGAGTGGCTGAGCAACAAGCGGCACGGCTATGGCTGCACCACGTTCCCCGACGGCACCAAGGAGGAAGGGAAGTACAAGCAGAACATCCTGGTGAGCGGCAAGCGGAAGAACCTGATCCCGCTCCGCGCCAGCAAAATCCGGGAGAAGGTGGACCGAGCCGTGGAGGGGGCCCAGAAGGCGGCGGACATCGCCCGGCAGAAGGCCGAGATCGCTCTGTCCAGGTAGGAGGTCCGACTGGTTCTGGTTTATTTGGAGAAATCTCAAAGGCAAATCCGCAGAGAATCATTTTAGTTTAAAGTTTTAAAATAAGGACAACCGGACCAAATCCTCCTGTTCTGGTCCGATGCTCTTCACTAGAGGAACACCACAAGCATCCAGAAAAGCTTCTAGCTTTCAGATCAGACAAACTTTATTGTCTCCCAAGGGGAAATTTGCTTTGCAAATAAATACATAACATGAAAAAAACGGCAATAAAAATACACCACAACATCCACGTAGCACATGGTACAATTATATACCACCACAGTTTGTTGAACTTCAGCCTAAATTAGTTTTTTTGCAGATAAATTGTATAAATTGATCTTTGACGACGCCATCTCTTTGTGACATTTTGTTTACATTTGTTTAATTCTGAAATATAGAGTGCAGTTCTACAATTCTTCAGCTTGGTTGATGTCTGTCACACAGTTCTGTGTTAAAGCTGCAGTATATAACTTTTATAAAAATACGTTTTTTACGTATTTGTTAAAACTGTCACTATGTTGTGACAAAATAAAACAATAATCTGTGAGGAGATTGATCTCCTCCACCTCCTTCCTGAACCGCCATTGCTGCCTGAAGAACCAATCAGAACCAGGAGGAGAGTGCTGTCAATCATTCTAGTAAATGCGCTGCTAAATGTGCTAATGGCAGAAAAACATTACAGGAAAACCATTTATCTGTGGCCATGCTAACTAGCCTTAGCATACCTTAGCGACTGGTGCTTCCTCTTGTTTGCAGCCATAGTTTCCGATTACAGAAAAAAGTTGCAAGTTTTGTTACTAATCACTTTTTTGAAAAAGTCACTAGAGGATCTCAAAAGTTGCTAAATATTGCAACAAAGTCACTAAGTTGGCAGCAGTGCTTCCCCCTCTTAACCCCCTCTGCTCATCACCGTCCCTCTGCCTTTTGGCAGAGGGACGTTTGGCCACGCCCAGCTGTCTCTTGGCCACGCCCCCTTTTCAGAAATTTTAATAAAGAAAAAGCATGGAATCATTTTGCAAAGTGTACGTTTTGTAGAAATTCTTGCCTATAAGTTAAAGTGAAATAATATGACTCAAAAAGTCCAGAGCTGCTATTTCTTCAAGTATTTTGTTAATAATAAGTTAAAGCAACGTTTTTATCGCCGTCTATTTTGATTAGATTACAGAATAAATGAAAAATGTAAAGCTGCCATGTGCGAGTGGCGCATTGCTAATCAGTGGAGCTGTAATGGTCCATGAATATTTGTTATAGCCGTTTCGGTTGAGCATGCGGTGTACCCTTTTAAATTTGAGCACATGCAGAAATGATTATGTGCACAACACAACGTTCTGTAGCACAACTTTAAAAAAACACCAACACCCACACAAGGCTGAACGCACTCCCAGCTTTTACGAAAATCTGCTCTTTGGGAAAACCAAGTTTTCTCATGCAGCTGCAGTGACGCCGGGGAAAGAAATGTGGATTGAACTAAAACTTTGTCAATATTTTCATAAAAGAACAAAAGCAAGTGATTTTATGAATCAGATTATTCTTTATTATTTTAAAAAAAGTTCCTTACAGGCTAATCTTTGAAGTTTTTTCTCTTAGCGAGTTATTAACAGTGAATTTAAATTGAAGGTACGCCGTGAACTTTAATATTTGTGTTCCGCTACATTTTTACTAATAACTTCATTAAACACAAATCTCTATAAATACACCATTATAATGAAACAGAACCATTTAAAACATACAGATGGGGAGATATAATGCAGAAACATTCACAACTTGACTACAGATGTTGCAACATTTCAATGAGAAAAGTGAGACCATCCATTTTACAGTTGAAATGATTAATCGGATTAATTGTGATAAGTCGATTAGTGAAATAATCATGAACTGATTTAATAATTGATTAATTGTTTACTGAAAAAACAACACAGTCAGAGCAAAAATTAAGCCAAAACTGTACAAAATATATAAAAAATTAGCATTTAAAATTAAGAAACCGTCTTTATCTGTAAATGTATTCTACCCAGAACTCTTCAGGTGGCAGTTTTAACTTAATCCGGTTCAAATTCTGTAAAATAAATTTAAAAAAATCTCCTATTAAGGAACTCCTGCATCCAGTTATTAATCAGTTAATCCAAAGATTAACCAACACATCGGCCATACACTGTATTAATGCTAAGTCAGGCGGTTGACATGTTTATTTTCCTCTTTTAAAACATGAATATAATTGTTTATTTTCATGTCTATATATATTCCTAATATCGTATTAGAAAGGCTTATTTTTTTAATCTGATTAATCAGTTAATTGCCACAATAGTTCTTTTTACTTTCATTCTGTCCTCCATGTTTACCTTGAAGACTCACTTGTTAGCGATGCTAAGCTAACTGCAGCGTCCTGATTGAGAGGAAACAGTCCTGCAGCTTCCTGGATCATGTTTCTTCCATTTCGTTTTATATTTTGAATCAGTGACAGAATAAGATCAGGCTCTGGGTTAAACTGGGTCGAGGGGTTAAGGAGGGTTGATGCGGCAATCGAAGCAAGATGGTCCAGGAAACGGGAGCCTGTTCCCATTTAGCTAAACGCTAATGGACAGAACCATTATCCGGGTTAATGGTTCTGTCCTGATCTGCTTCAGAGCAGCTAACAGCTTCAGGGTGAGATATGAGGCTCAAGTTTTAGTTTTAGGACTTAGAGGAGGAATTAATTTACTGTCCCAGAACCTAAAGATAAAGATTCACATTAATATTGAAGCCTGGTGGCATCGAAGGCATTCAGACTCTTGTTGAGGTCAGGCTACGATGCAGAAACTTTGTTAGTAACTTGGCTTTAAAGCATAACCAGGGCGGAACAATATGGATGAAAAACATATCATGATATAAGCAGCTCATATCGGTCGATATTAATAATTAGATATTGGATTTTTGCTTAAATAATCTGAAGTCCTGCCAAACTGGTGGCTGTGACCTTTCCTTTTCTGTCTACGGTTTTCGCTCTGCTGTTGTTTTTTATTTTTAAGCAGTTATGAGGCAGAGTGTCGAAACTTTAAACCGCTGCCACAAGTTACTCAACAGGTTGTTGCTAGGTAACCAAAGAGTGAGTGAGTTAGTTGATGCCATAGTTGCTCATCTAAAGCCTTTCCTTTGCCTACAACTCCCAGAATGCCGTGTGGTTTTGGATCAGAGTTCAGTGACTATTTTATATTTTCAGACACGTTATAAATTGATATTGATCATGTGTCTATTGCAATATGTATTGTTATTGATTTATAACAATATAGATTCAGCTCTAATCATAACAAAGAGGCTGACTATTTTTTCAACAAGTACTTTGTTACTGTACTTAAGTAAATTTTTCATGTATTTACTGGAGTAGATTTTCTCTTGGGTACTTTCGACTTTTACTCCACTACGTTTTACATAAAGTATACATTTGTACTACACTGCAAAAACCAAAAAAACTTTGCAAAGTATTTTTGATTTTGTTTCTAATACAAATATCTTATTACACTTGAAATAAGAAAAAAACTAACTTATAAGTAATGTTTTATCCAGAAATAGTAGCTTGATATGAGTTAATAATTCCTTAATATTTTTGAAAAAGTACTAGTCCTACTGGTAGATTTTTTCACTTATAAGGGGGAAAAAACAGAAGTGGAAGGTTTTTGAAAGTGCGACAGCAGTCGGAGACGGTGAATGAAGCTTCTGTCTGAAAGTGGGTTAGCTCCTCTATCGGATTAGCATCTGACCTTGGAGCAGATCAATTGTAATAATGTGTAGCATCTCTGACCTCGTGGTCATGGAGTCGGTGTGTGAAAAGATTCAGGAGTGCAGAATGAAGATGCAGACAGAACAAAAGTTCTCAGAGAAATTTAAACATCATTAAAAACAAGAAGTATAATAAAAAATAAACTGTGAGGAATGTTATTCTGCTGAACACCGTTGAACTGCAAAAACACAACATCTTACCAAGAAGTTTTGGTTTAGTTTCAAGTGCAAATATGTTCATAAACTTGAAATAAGACAAAACTAACTTAATCCTTAATATTGATGGAATAAGTAATAGTTTCATTGGCAGATTATTTCACTTATAACAAGATTTTTTTTCATGTTTTCAGTGAAATAATCTGCCAATGGAACAAGAACTTTATCATTTTTCAAATTATTTACTTAGGCAAGCTCATATATCTTGGTGAGAAGTTACTTATAAGTAAATTATAAGTAACTTTAACTATGAGTAAAGTGTGCTAAGATGTTTGCACTAGAAACTAGACCAAAAATACTTGATAAGATTTTGTGTTTTTGCAGTGTGTGAAGATGAAATGAATGAGCTCTGATCACTTTTTTTTTTGAAGATTTCAGTCCATATAAAACTCAATTCAACAATAACTTATTTGTCCCAAATGGAAATTAAATGTTGTCATAACTCATTTCATCTAAGAATCTTCAAAGAGTCACTGTGGATAGTGATGCTGTGGGCAGGAAGGATCTCCAGTAGCAGTCTGTGTTGCAGCAAATCAGAAGGCTGATTTGCTTCTGACTGAAGACTGTTGCTTTATGACACTGTCATGACCGTCATGACACGCTAACTGTTCAATATCCAGGAAGCAGAGACAATATGTCCGTGATGAACCATCGGTTGCTAGTAAGCATGCTAATCTACCTCGTTTGATTTTGCCGCTCGTCTTGAAGTCTCTGCCCGTTATGATTGACAGAAGAGATGAACTTTAACTCGTCTGGGATTTTGGGGTCGTAGTTCAGGAGTTATTTGAGCTTTTCAGGTGGCACCAGTTGTGAAAACAACACCTTGTTGTCATGGTTACGCACCATGTTAGCTGTCCGAAAGTGGAAAAGTAAGAGCAGAAATTGCAGCTTCACAGCATCCAAAACCAGAGGGAGGAAACACAAGAGCGTCACTCCAACATGCTGCCACAATGAGTGGCTCTATTCTAGAAAAGAGCTAATGCAACGAAGACAAAAATAATAAAAAAAAACACGAATCAAATCAGTCACTTTCTATAGCAGCTATGTTTCTGTTTTATCTTATAAAAGGTTGAATTGCTCAGCTTGGCTTCTTTCTCACAGGTTTGGCATTTTCACATTCATATGCGGTGCTGTTAATCCTGTTAAACCTCAGTTTTTGACTGCTGAGGGAGACATTGCTCTGATATTATGAGGACAGGGTCATGAGAAAGGGAAAAAAAAGCCTTGGCATATTTCTGGGGACAGACAGTGTCCTTGTTTAAAGTAGGATGTCACTTTGTTGCCAGTTTTAAGCGCATAAACTCAAACCTAGAAAGTTTGTGAAGTTGGAGATGGAAACAGAGGACGATGAGACATTTTATGTCCTCACTTGGTCTGTGAGGCAAGCTGGGACATATTTACTCGCCGGCCACTTTATTAGGTACACCTGTACGGTTGCACAGCCTACCCGAGTATTCTGGCTGATCATTTTCATCCGTTAGTGGCTACATTACTCATGTCCAACCAACTGGTTTCCTTAGAGTGGACATATCATAGAGACTTTTTCACACTTAAATCATTCAGCTCTGGTCTATTTAAAATGGAACTGTGATCATTTGATCTGAATTTCTCGTTATTGTAGCTCCACACGCTCCTCTTTCCCTCCTGTTCTGAGGTGTGTCTCAATTTTACTCCTCCTTACCGTCTAACTGCAATGGCCCTTATATGACGTCATACCAAAGTGTGGTGCTGGAAAAGTTTGAAAACAAACCTTATAAAAACTTGAAAAGTGCTTGAATTTTACTGTAGTGTACAAACTCTGGCTCAGGTTCCTGATGTGAAGAATGATGGCGCAGATCAGACTCGCTCCCTCCAGAATAACCCTGCTCTGCATACACTTTTAGCCTGGCCTGGCTCTCCGCTCTCTTACACACACACACACACACGCACGCACACACACGCACGCACATATCAACAGAAACATCTAACCCAGATTCCTGCAGCGCCGTACAGCTTCAGCATGAGTGTCCCAGAACAGAGCAGCGGGGTATTTCCTTGAGGAACTCCAGGAGAAACCCTGAGAGGTGAAACAGTCACAGGATAATTGCTGCAATTCTCTTTCTCGGAGCAAAGTGAAAGCACTTAGGAAAACTGGTTCAAGGAGGATCTGGCTTACTTCTTAGAGACGGCGCGTGTTTCTAGGGTTGCCAGTTTTTGGGATGTTTCTGCAACCTGAGCGAGGAGGTCGGAGGTAAAGGTTGAGTCAGGACCTGGTGGGATTGAATCTGCCGTCCGCGTGCCTGATGTTACAGTAAATCCAGGATTTATTTGCGCGCTCGCCGGCTGATGTGCCCTCGTTAGCGCAGTCACATGTGCTGATGTAACCGATGTGTCACTAGGCTACCTGTGATCAGTGAAAACCAGATAAACACACTAGTGACTCACTGTGCTTTGTGGTTGGAGCCTCTCGCTGCAATTCTGTGACCTCGTTTCATCAGCTCCCCTGAAGCCCAACACACACACACGCACCCACGCACACACACAGAGTCACTGCTACATTCACTCTGTTTGCATTCCATAACAGGACGTTGCTTTAATAAACATACATTTTCTGAAATATAACTCCAGCTTAAAATGGGGCAGGGTTGCCAGATTTGATAGTTTCCAACCCAAAAACAATGTAAAACTCCAAAAAATGAGCACAAATCTTAACTTCTAATACAATCCATGACATTTTTGGTTGTCCTTTGTAATATTCTGTCTAGAACCAAATCCCACTGGGTCTGCAAAAAGGACTTGACTCTTTGAACCCAATCAAACCTGAGTTTTTTGTGTTGATATGACCTTTTAATTCATGTTGCTGCCCTGGGATTTCTGTTTTAAAATACTACTACACAGTGACACTTGATTAACCAGTGACTAATCATTGATGTCATCTTGGAGAGATTTCAAAATTAATTGAACTAATAAGTGCGATAAGACAGCATTTAATTAAAAAATTTGTGCTTTTCTGCCACACAATGACAATTATTTTGTAAGACTTTTTCTCTGAAACTTTTCTAGAAACCCATCAAATTTTAACTACCCTCCCAAATATGGTAATATGAGTTACAACAACATTTCATTTCTCTTTGGAATCAATGAAGTCCTTTTGAATTTGAAGCTGGTTTTTCCAGCCTAACGTGTTCAAAAAGCAGACAAATCTGGCAACACAGAAAGCAGACCTTTGGGTCTCACCTGCTTCCACAAACAGCAGTAGAGTTTTGGGGGGAAAAAAAAAACACCCGGGTTTTTTCGGCAATAACTTAATATTTGTCCTGGAATATGCGATGTTTCAAAAACCTGCAGAATGCGAACTCCCTCCGCGCCGTCACCTAGCAACCCCAGCGGAACTCCACCCGTTACCTAGCAACCTAGTCTGAGTTCCAGGACACTTGGTCAGCTGGTTTCACAGCTAAATGGGGTGGGCGTGGCCAGCAGCAGAATATTTGGATTTAAAGTGACAGAGACCCTAAAACATTTCATTCTGAAAGTAGCCCTGGACTGAGCAGACTAAAATCTCATCATCAAAGAAAGACTTTTGTGAGGACAATGTAATGAACATGTTTTGTATAAGCTATAAACCTATCCTAACCTGTTCAAGGAAGAATAATAGGCCACCTTTAAGATAATCTTCATAGCAGAAAGCAACTGATCTGCTTGTACGCCTCCCAGAAAAGGGAGCATATCAGCCTGGTGTGTCAACAGATTTACGTCCCCACAACTTGATTGAACGCACGACTGATTAGCGGTGATGCAAACCGGAAGGCTCAGTGAGATATGAATCATTCTCCTCATCATCAGCTACTTCAGAGCGATGGCAGAGATGATGGAGGAGCTTAGAGCGTGAGGCCTGGATTAGACTTTCTCCTCGGCTCGCTGCGCTCTCTCTTCTGTCCCGTCTTTGTTTTGTCTCTCAGCCTTTGTTTTTCTCGCTTGTCTCTCTTGGCATCGATCTCCCTGCTTGTTCATTCAGTGCTAATCCGTGCCCCACTGATCTATTTTAGAAATGTCTTGTGATTCAGAGAAAACAAACTCACATTTAGCAGGAAAACTGAAGTGTACGGGAGACCAGAAGGGCCATTAATCAATAAAGAAAAAAAATACATAAATGTAACAAACCTGTGTGTCTTCAAATCTAATTTGAAAACTTAAAAACAATTCATAATAAGCAGCGCTGTTTAAAAGTTTAAACTACCCTTATTTTTTTTTGTTTTTCATTAGGTTTTAGCTGTTTTTACTCTTTTTACACATCATTAATCAATAAAGAAAGAACATGAATGTAAACAAACCCGTATGTCTTCAAATCTAATTTCAAAACTTAAAAGCAATTGACAATAAGCAGCATTGTATAAAAGTTTCACAAACAATTAAACAAAAAGCATTGTAATTATGCATGAACAAATATTTTTGACATGTCTTTTTGGGGCTATTTGTTGTTTTCTTGGAAGTGAGCAGCACATTTCAAGAAAGATTTCATTGCATTTTTTTCCTGCATACCATCAGAAGTTAGGATTTAATATAGGACTGAAACAACTAATCATATTGATTATTGATATAATTGTCAACTAATTTAGTATTCGACTAATCACTAACTGGACACAAAAAATGCTATTTGCTAAAAAAAAAAGACATAATCAGAGGAGTAATTAAGCCAAAACTTTATGAAAAATTCATATACTTTCCATTTAAGAAAAAAAAAACATTTTGTAAGTATGTTCTACCCAGAACTCCTTAAGAGGTAGTTTTAGCTTCAGCTGGTTGAAAATGTGTGAAAGACAAATCTCCCTTTAAGCATCAGTTAATCCAAATATATTAACAGATAAGCTCTACACTGTACTGACATGAAGTTGAGGAAAAAGGGCTGAGCTTTTGAAAATGATTTTATCTGCAGATTCATCCTGTGCTACAGATAATCAAGCGTACAAGGGAATGCTATGATGTTGCATTTTAAACAATAAACAGTTTATTTTCTTATTTTAAAAAGGGATTAAATCATTTGTTTATTTGCACATTTCAATGTATTTCTAATATTTTATTTAAAAAAGGCTTTATTTAATAAACAATGTTGTTTTTTTTAAATGTCTTCCAGTGCCAGTGTTACATTATAATTTAAAGGTTATTGGTCTTTGTGAATGTGTTTTTGCATTGTTGTGCCATTACTGTTACATCACTTAAAAATGGTTTCAAAACAAGAATATTATCGTTTATCGCAATAACTTTTGGGACAATTTACTGTCCAGTAAAATTCAAGTATTGAGTTGTACACATCAGTGAATCCTCAACAGAAGATAACATTTTAAAAACATATATTCAATTAGTGCTGACTAACCGACTTTGCCGTTTTCTCCCAACTTTTGCCGTCGCCATTTTGCGAATTGCCGTAGGTGCCGCCAGGAGGAATATGGAGCGTAAACTCACTCTAAAAACTAATTAAAACTAACAGAATTAGACAAATAAAAAGTCATATCTAAATAAAACTAAACTATAATGAAAAACTCAGGCCTATTATAACCTTTGTTCTCCTCATTAAGAAGCAAACTAAGAGTCACCAAAATATCTGTTGTGTCAAAGAAAACTCAGTCATGATGAAGACATAACGGCTTGTCCTCATCCTCCCCCCTAATTTTGCGTTAATGCAGAGGTTGACGGCCTGCTGGACAGCGCTGTAATTACGCTGTCTCACAATTAGGCAGGCTGTGATTCATTCAAGTTAAACACCTTTTAGCTCTCCCACTGCTTTCCCCACTCTGCACCATCTCTCCCACCATGCTCTTCATCACCTCACAGCATCTCTTCTTTTTTCCTCCTGCTCTCCATCTGTAGATCTGTTTTGTTTTCTTTCTTTGGCTTTTAGACACAAAGCGATATTGTGTAATCAACATGTTCTGTTTCACAAGCAGAAACATGTTGGGGGGGGAACAATAAATCCTTTGTTTTTTTGTCTCTATGACTTGCAGTGTCAAATTTCCATCAGAGGCAAAAAAAAAAAAAGATTTTTAATGAACTGATTACTGAGTGAGAGCATGACTATGGTTTGATATTTTCAAAGTTACACAGTGACAGTTTAACAGCAATAATTTAATTAGCAAGCTAAATATTTCGCTCCAAACTAAATATAGTTAGAATGTCATAAGAGAAAGAAAATTATTATTTTTCAAAGTCATATTTTCACCATGTTATTCATGCACTAATACATATCACAGTTTTAAACTAAATATTGAATTAGGAATATAAACATTTAGTTTACAAACTAAACATTTAGATCCAAATTATTATTAACTTTAAACTAAATATTTAGTTTACAAGCTAAAGAAATTAGTTACAAACTAAATATTTTATTTTGCAAGCTGCCTTGCTAATTAAACATTTTGTAAATATTAGAAAGCCAAATATTTACTGAGCAAAGTAAATATTTAGTTTCAAACTATATATTTAGTTATCAAACTGAATATTTAGTTTGAACCTAAATATTTAGCTGGTAGACTAAATGTTTAGTTCAGAGCTAAATGTTTGGTTTTAATACTTATTATTTAGTCTGCTCATATGTACTAAATATTTAATTAACCAGCTAGATTCCCAACTAAATATTCAATCTATAGCTAAATATTTAGTTGCTAAACCAAATATTTAGCTGACTTGCTAAATATTTGTGATATTTATTAATGAAGTTAAAACATTGTGAAAACATGACTTTGAAAAATGAAATTACTTGGGGTATTTTTCTCTTATGATTGGCTAAATAACCCAAACATTTGGTGTTAATACATGGCTGGATGCAAAGTGTTCTGTTCTTTATTATTTCTGTTAAAAAAAAAAGGAACCGTCTTCATGTCCTTTACGTCTCAGCGCCCAGCAGCCGCTCTCATGCTCGACGGTGTGGAGTACGGTTTGGGTCTGGCACAGAGAGGCAGAGAGGAAGGAAATCAATAGCCATCGACATGCAACACTGCATCAGGGCTGCTTCTGCCCAGAGAGAGGAAAGGGAAAGGCGATGCATGGATGAGCAGAGAGAAATGGAGAGAATGAAGCTGCGATAGAGACAAAAGGTGTGCTTGATGTAATCAGAGAATAACCTGAGGCGGGGACAGAAAGGCAGGTGATAAAAACAATCAAAACCTTGAAAAGATGCTGCAAAGCCGCCAGTAAAACACATCAAACTCAGGGAGAGGAATTATTTTATAATATTAAAGTCAACTTAAGATTTCTGCAGCTTCACCATCTTCTTTCAGCTCTGTAGTAAAAAAATTCTCCTCTTTAGCTCAGCTATCGTGATGAAATGATAATTTATTGGAATAAACAATAAAACCCAGAAACAGATGAAGTCTGTTCTGTTAGAGCAAAAGAAAACTGTGATTATTGGTTCATATAAGGACTACGCCTGTCACAATTAATAATAAATCAATTGATCGCATGATAAATTAAAGCAAGCTTAATAATTTCCATTTGCATGATTTATTGTTTTTCTCTTTTCTCTCTCTTTCTACCAAAAACTGGATTATAAAAGTTTTCACTCCAGTGATTTGGTCTCATCTAGTTCATCTTTTTAAAGAACAATTTTGTTTACAGAGATTTCATAATTAATTTTATTTGTTGTTTTGTTTATTTATTTTAGATATTTAAAATGTCTTCCAGTTCATCATTGACTATGAACAGTTTAAATGAAAATACACAATCACTACCCTGAAAGTCAAAGTACAAAAACTATCCTGTCTCCACATTTATCGACACACCCAGTAGGAGAAATTTCAAAACATAAAATGTTATATTTTAGTTTATTTTGTTTCTGCTGTTGAACGCAGCAAAGACAATAAGAAATGATGTGATATTATAGTGTCTTCTGTAGGTAATTTGTATTATCTTTATCTACAAAGTGTAGTGCTGGAAATATGTGGAAATGTATCCCGAAAATGCTTTTAAAGAGAAAAAATTGCACAAAAGAATTTTTTTTTGTTAAAATCAAATGTAACTGTAACCCCTGACAGTTTGGAAAAGCGCTTCATGTCCACTGATAAGTACAGCGGAGGCGCTGTGATGCTGTGGGCCTGTTTCTCTTCCAAAGGTCCTAGGAACCTTTGATTTGAAATAAAACTCATTTATCCAGAAAGTCCATTGTTTTTCCTGTGATGTCGTAATGTTTCTGCTGCTGTATTTAATGCTTTCTGCGCCTCAGGACGGCCCACGCGCAGGGCAAAGCAGAGGCGGCGGTGGGAGCCGCGCAGAAAGCCCACGAGGAGAGTCGGATGGCGAGGGTCACCGCCAAGCAGTTCTCCCCATCCTTCCAGCACCCTGGAAACGGTGGGCTCCCAACACACACCAAAACCAGAAACGATTCCCACATAACGACAAAGCTGCGCCCTCATGTGCAGAGTGACATGAAAAAGCTAAAAACTATTTTCGACCTCATACACTGCAAAATCACAAAATCTTACAAATTAATTTAGTGTTTAGTTAGTTAGTGTTTTTAGGTTGCCTTTTTAAAAAAAAATAACTGAACTAAAACACACCAAATTCCACGTCACATCTATATGTTAAGGTTGTCAAAGTCAAGCTAGCATAACTGATCTACTTCCCTCGCAATTTTTTTCTTAATTAAAACTTTTTTCTGATCTTGTTATCTAGTTGTTGTAGTGTTGACAATTAGTAGCAATGCACTGCATCCCTTTTTCTTTTATATGTCATGTGTACGTTTAAGATTTAGTCTGTTATGATGACAACTTAACAGCTAAAACCAATGCTAGTCATAATCAGCCAGCAGCTTTTTGCCCTCCAGCAGGAGGCTTGAGCGTGTGACATCATACTGCAAGGGGTCCATAGGAGCTTTTTTAAACTTAATAATTCCTTAGTATTGGTGAAAAAGTTCTATTTCCATTGCCAGATTATTTCACTTTTAACTAAATTTGACATGCGAACAGACCAAATACGTGATGATACGTTATGTGTCAGCTGGGGGGAGTTGATGTTAAAGGTCACTGATTGCCTCCCTCCAGCTTCGCCATTCCACGTCTGTCAGTCACACCTGCGGCGCTCCGCAGGTAGCCGTCCCATACGGAGCACGCATCATGGCGCACCCGCACACACAGACCGCATGGCCGTCATGACCGACATCTTTTCTGCTCTCACTTATGAGAAAGTCTCTGCCAACAAGCATCAGCTCTGACATTTAGCCGCATGTTTGTTTGGACTTCTTGGACATCATCTTCCTCATGCCGCCCTACTGTTTTCTTTTGAAATCATCACTGTACTGACTAAATTAAGAACTTAAATCAGAAAGTTATTTTCCCCGTGATCATTATTGCTACAAAGATGTTGCCATATTAATCTATTCCTTTGGGTTCTGTCTCTTAATTTATTTTCAAGTTTTGTTCCTTGGACTTTATGTTATATTTCTCTTAGACCAGGGGTCTGCAACTTGCAGCTCGTTGGACCTTTCCCAATGGCTTTAGCTCTTGGCTAAACATAATAAAAAACCAGATGGTGCTTTAAAATCTAAATATAATGAGAAATTCTGGTTTTTAGCAGTTTTTATATTTTGTTATTGGAATAAATGCGTTGAATTTCCACAACAGAATGAACTAAATGTCCCCATATTGTTTTAGATGTATTTTTCTTGTAATTACATGCTGTGGTTTTTCTGCATGATTTCTCACAGATCTCAACATCCCATTGAAGAAAATGTATTCATCCCAATTTCCTTTAGTACGTATTAATAAAGTAAAAGAATGAACATGGTTTTGTATCGCCCATAGACCTATCCTATTAGGCAAAATTCACACTTTGCTCTTTTTTATACTTCCATTTGGATCTGGAAAAAAAAAAATCTATCTGTTTTATGGCAATAAGTTTATGTTTTTTGGTGCTGAAAAACGAGCCGTTTCAAAAACCTCCAGATAAACGGGAAGTGTGCCGTTAACTAGCAACATAAATAGCGCTTCAGTTTGTTTGGTCAGATGGTTTTACTGCTGCATTCGCTGCACAATGGCTGCTGATAAGTGTTTTGTTGTTGACCCACCGTCCAGAAACTACTTAATGCATTCTTGCTGGTTGTGCAGAATGATCCACTTCTGCTTTTCAGAGATCTGAAAATAGGCAGATCTGACCAGAGTAAAACCTTGCTATCCATTTGTAACACCCATAGATCTGTCTTAACCTGTTTGAGGAAGAATAATAGGTCACCATAAACAAGTCTAAAGCCAAACAAACATCTTGACGCTTTCCTTCTGATTGCTGAATCCGTCTCATGTTCTCTGCAGGAATGGAGGTTCAGCGACCCAAACATCAGGTTTCCAGTGAAGTTGAGGGTGAGGGCCTGTCGAGTAGCGCCGGCACTGCGGAAAGCCCAGATCTTTACACAAAAAGTGTTGGATCTGATGACCCCTCCAACGATGCCGCGACCCCCGACCTCAGCCCACCCTCCTCTTCACCTCCCCACACGCCGCCGCCACCTGCCCGACCGTCGCAGCGAAGCAAGAGCGCCCGATTCCACCGGCAGAGCGCTGTGGACCACGGAGACCGGGGAAAGGACGGCGGTGAGAAAGGGGGAGAAAGAGGACACACGGAGATTCAAGTGCTAATGGAGGGAGGCGGCGAGGGAGGAGTGAAGGCGGAGTATCAACGCGCCAACAGCTGGAGCGAGGACAGGAGGAGGGGGGTGCTATCGAAAGGAGGCGGCGGGATCAGTGGCCGCGGAGGAAGCCGGACCAACGGACACAAACACAGCTCCTCCAATCACAAATCGCGGGAGCACGGCTCGTCCAATCACAGGCAGGCCAGGGGCGACAGGTGGATGGAGTCGTCTTCGTCCGCCACTTGGACATCTGGACACAGGGGGACGCACAGCAGGGGGGGCCGGCTGCTGGAGCAAGACGAGGAGAAGATCAGCAACTACGAGATGGAGATGAAGCCTTTACAGCCCAGAGACTCCACTACCCACAAGCCCCATGGGCACGGGGAGGAGCGGCACGGGCACGGAGAGGGGCGCTCCCACGGCGTGCCGCGGCAGAGGCACAAGAACCGGGAAGGGAGGGATGGGGGCAAGGACTCAACACACAAGGGGGAGAAAATGGATTCGCGGCCACTGCGACGAGACCTCACCCTGTCCCCGCCTCTGAAGTCCTCCCCCATCGTACCTGACCGGCAGGACCTCAGCCTCACGCCCAGCAAGGGGAACTCGGTAAGTCTGACATGCTGTGATGGTACGATATGTCTGACAAGAGTATCATGATATAAGAATTGCATATCAGTTGATATCGGAAATTAGCGATTGTTTTAAATATCTGAAATACAGCCAGATATATTTCAGATATATCTGCAGGAAAATTATGGGTGAATTTTCCTGTTTCACCCATAATTTGATGTCAAGCTGTTGGCCTCATTTTCTCCTTTCAGTCCACGCTGTTAATTTTTATTTTTAAGCAGTTATGAGGAACAGTGGGGAAATCAAGCAAGCGGTTTCTGTTGTTTGATTACCTAGCAACAGGCTGTTGTTTCTTACCCCTTCAGGTTGTTGCTAGGTAACCAAAAAATGACTGAGCTAGTTGATGCTACTAACCTAGCTTAGCTAGCCAGAGGTTGAGAGGTTGAGCAGATAAAGTCTTTCCTCTGCCTACATCCCCCAGAATGCTGTGCAGTTCTGGATTGAAGTTCACTGCAAGGAATCTACTCTGTGCTTCATTTCCTTTCTTTTTCAGTCAGTTTCAATCAAACTGATTTCCAAGCTGATCCATGCCCAGTGAATATGCATATCTTCAAGTTTCTAGAAACTGTGTTATTTAATTACTGTTCTGCAGTCAACAACGCACTGAAACGCTGATCCTTCACAGTTTGTGTGTCTATGTTGTCCCTTGGCGGAGAATTATAGAAATATTATTCTTACGGTGTTCTCATACAGGTAAACTGTTCGATTGGGGACCAAAATTGCAACATTTGTTGCATTTTCAGCTGCTGTGGTTCTCTTTCACACTGCACTATCCAAACCCTTTGAAAAATCTGTTCCCCTCCTCGCCTGTAGTGGCACCGCTCCAAGAACCACTGAAGAAGACACCGAGCACAACTTCCTTCTTCACAAAATGCAAGAAAATGGAGTGGTATCAGATTTTAATGGTCTCTTTAGTTTTTGGCAACAGATCATGAGTCATTTCTCCCGCTAGCGCTGGCTGTCTAGCACTTATTTTGGTTGTATTTACCCAGAATGCCCTGCGCTGTAGTTCGTTTCCTGCTTTTGGAGAAATCTCCAAGGCACTTGGTTTTCATATATTCATTCGAACTTCAACTGAGCCAAGTCTGAGGTTTGTAGGTGGACCAGAGTTTGACTTACACGTTCACTCCTCCCCAACTGAACCGGATCTTCTAGACAAATGGACTGGAGTTGGATTAAAATGAACTGAACTGGACTGATGTGAATCCACCATTAACCAAGGATTCATGTTGAAATAATCAGGTTACTGGTGACTCTTCCTTCATCGACTTAAAAAGGCTCTTTGAAATTTTCTCTTGTTGAAATTTTGATGGTGACCCACAAACATAAAGACAGTTGTAGGCTGTTGCTGCTGTTATATGTGTTGAATAAAGGATCGATCCAAAAGGTGAAGAGTTTTTGGTTGATGATGGCTGCATCACCCCTCCACCAATGTTTTAGGAATTGCTTGAACTCATCCAGACGAGTTGATTTTCTCTCATCTATTTTACGTCTCAGTAAGGCTCTCCTGACGGCACGTCGCTGCCCTGAACACAGTGTTTCACTGATATTTGTGGATGTGATTTTGCTTTATTTGGCATAATCTGTGGGATTTATTTAACAGCTGGTCTCCAAATTTCTCTTTCTGCATAAGCAGATTTCATAATAACTAAAACAGAAATGTGTTTTTCCATGAAATCAGGATAAATAAAACCAAACTAGTGATTACCTTCTAGCTGTAAGCTGCTATAATAACCTCTAACTGTGTGGTGAGTCTTCGCTGGCTGCTGAGGCACGTTGTTCAGAGGTTAGGTAATGTTTCAAACCCATTTGGACCATTACCTGTAACTTTTCAAAACTGACAACCAAACATTCGCACCCACTTCACACCAAGAGGAGGCAGCCAAGTGGCGTTAGGAGGTGTCACTTGTGGCAACAACCCAAAGCAACGCTTTCAGGGTCTCCCTGGAGAGAGTGTCAGAAAATGTGTGCTGCTATCCCTGCTTTTAAATGCTGACAGAAACATTAATCCATACTGATTTCTCACTTTCCAGCTTCTCAGATCCATTTCAGATACATTCTGCCAATGGACGAGATTGTAACTCGAAACCTTAGAGTTTTCCAAACGCCACTGATGCATTTATGGGCTTAGTCATGTTTTGTTTCTCCAAGGGAGGGTGGAAATCTGGGTTGATGTTTATAAGTATGATGTACAATACACACATCACGTCCCAGGAAAATATTCATCGATCAGACCCTCTTTCACTCTAAATTATTGTTGCACCGACTGCAGTTTTCTGGACAAAAACCTAACCTGCCAAACACTGTCAGATGTTTATCTTATTTTATTGAAAAACATACCTTTGAATTAACAGTAAGGACTCGTTTTTACTACCCAGTAGATAGTGCTCTGAAATATAAATGAGAATTTTTGTTCAAACTTTAAATAAAAAAATCTGTTCTGTTGTCTTTCATTCAACAACAGATCAGACTACAGACCTGTTTTAAGGTTCTTACCAAAAATAAAGTACACAGCAGTATTGTGCTTTTTCAAGATCACAAGGTCTGAGGTCTTTTGAGGACATTCAAAAAAAAAAACAACTTAAACCACCAAAACAGTGTGATGAGTTTTAGGTTTGCTTGTAGTGCAAAAAGAAAATGCACAGATACAGCAGTCTAAAACAAATACCCAGCAAAACGTCAAACATTACAGGAAAAAATAAAGCACAGCATGTGTAACATTTCCAAAAGTCAATTTGTAATAAGAAATATCATTAGCATCACAGATTTATTGCAGTAAGTTGGCAGTTTTTTCTTGTTTCACATGACCGTAGATTTCTACCTCTTGTTGTCTAATTCTTTGGATGTTGACCTCCAAAACGTTTAATGTAGAACTTCTTTTATTTCTATAGATTTCATTGACAAAATAACATTTTTGAAACACATTTTTGTTGTGTATTTCGAACTCTTCTTTGAAGCTCCCAATGAGCAGCTAACAGCAGTTAGCAGTTGTAAAATTAAACACAGCTAAAAGCACAACATTAATAATGAAGTTGTTTAAAAACATACTCGAACCATGGAAAATTTACACATGTATAAATTTAAATGTGTGTAAAACTTATGTTTATATATAATACTAAATAAAAGTATAATGCTAACACAAGCCACAAGGGGAGGAGCTGACAGTTACTGGTTGCTATGGTAACCACTAACTGTCAAGAACAGCATACCAAAGACCTTCTGATTTTGGCAAATTAATTTGGCAAATAAATAACCCAATTTTGACAATGTTAACACCTATAATGATTAAAAAATAAACATTTTCATCTTTGCAAAGCCTGTAATCTTCTGCCTACAGTTTCTCTATATTTGGTTAAAATTTAAGTGTCCTCTATATACTAAAGGCTAAATAAAATATCATGGAATAATAGATAATAAATAAAATCTGACCTGTTTAACTTTTCAGGCTCAGGATGATTGGGAACATTCCCAGCATTGATCATTGCTGCTTTACATTGCACCGCTATTTATATCTGCACGGCTTAACAACGGCACAGCAGCTGTATGATGCATTTGTCAAATTTGTCGTGTCACTGCCACACATTGATTTGACTAAAAGGATTTGTTACCCACTGTCATGAGAATACATCCCGTCCACCGTGACATAACACAGTGTTATCCCTCGTATTAAGATAATCCTGCAGGACAAGCGCAAGGTTTACCCTTTGGGGAAAAAAAAACATTTTGGTTCTCTGAACAAGCAGAAGGGATTACTGTTGTAATGTGATTTTATTCATTTTTTTATTTTGGCGGGTTATGTCTTAACTCGAGCTGGTGACCCGCTAATCCCTGCTGATAATACGGCTTTAGCATTAGCTAATGAAGGCAACAGAAAAATTCAAGTGGAAAAAGTGGAGTTTCTCCATCCCTCTGCTGACTCGCCTCAGTTTGTCCGCAGCAGTTTGATGACGCTGAGGGACAGAAGCTGCTACCTGCTGCAGGAAGGCAGACTTACACAGTACACAGATGCTCAGAGAACAACCCCAAGATGCACCTTAGTAACAGAGGAATGAAAAAGTAGCCCGTTGCTCTCAGAGAGGTGTCTTATTGGTTAACTGGCACTCAGTTGCTAGGGAACAGCGTATGCATCGCTTCGGCTGCAACCAATCAGTGGGCAAACGATGGGGAGTTGGTGTGTGTGCGTGCGTGTGGGCGTGTGTGTGTGTGTGTGTCTGCATCAGCAGAGAGGCGAGTGAGATCGGTGTTAAACAGGTTCCCAGTACACACAAATACTATCATAAATACACAACGAGCGTCATGGGAACAGAGCTACACCCGTCTCCAGTCAGTCGCTGAGTAAACATGACTGTCCTACTGTTGGTGCAAAACACCAAACACCAAACAGATGCTTGTTTTTTGTTTTTTTCATTGCATTCAGTGTGGCATGAAAAGCTTTGAAGGTAAACGCCTCTGAGTCCATCGCGCGTCCCACTGGCACATATTTACATGAAGACGATTCCCCAGACTGGTGAGGCTTTTCACCCTCTGCAGCAATTAAAACGGCACCAACAGAGAGGGAAAAGAAAAAATGCAGTTAGATAGATACAAATTGCAGATTTCCATCCGCCAGCGTCTGATCAAACTCTCCCCATAAAAGCCAGGTGACTTAACAAAAAAAGCTGTCTTGAACGCATGTGTGACGGATCATCTTGTCATGGTCTGAGCTGTGATCGTGGTCAGCTGCTGCGTTTCGGCTGCTCTGCAGTTTATCTGGGCGGGCCGCAGTGAGGAAGCGATGCGGTCCACACATCATGCTGGTATAATGGATCTCTGTGACGGTGAGATGCAGCGTTTCAATGAGAGCAATTAGCTCTGAATTAAATGAAGTTGGTTTCATGGTTTCTTCAGATTATTATTACATCACTGAAGAATTAAAGAGGCAGTGTTATGTCAAATATACTTATTTGGGCTTTACATCATGATATATTCGATGATGTTATTCGATCTTCAGAAACAGAAGTGTTGCCTCGACTCTTTAATGCATGTTTTAGAAGTCCTTTAGTCTCCATGGCAACCATTCAGCTGTTTAAAAGCCTGGTTGGACCTAGCTCCGCCTTTGAGGCGCAGCTTCTCCTCAGAGCCTCAGATCTAACGAGGTTCCACCTCACGGAGCAGCAACCTCCACACAGCTCCTTCAGACTAGCCAGCAGCAATTAGAGAACCATCTGATGAATTCATTATAGGAGCTACTGTACTTCTCAGTGTAATGCTGGTAAAAACATTACTTTTTAAACTTTTTTTTGTTGTTGCAAACATATTATATAAATCAATCTTTTTACTATTTAATATAAAAGAATAGGAAAACATTTCTGCTCCTTACAGGAAATAGTGTCATGTTGGCTTGCTTCAAAATTTATATTTTGCAAGTTATTTATTTATCTATTTTTTTAGGCTAATTTTTAAGATTTATGTCGCTATTATAAATATACTACTCTACTTCTTTCCTTCTTTCCTCCTTTCTTTCCTCCTTTCTTTCCTTCTTTCATTCCCTCTTTCTTTCTTTCTGTCTTTCTCTCAATATTCTTTCTTTCTTTCTCTCAATAATTGATTAATCACAAGTAAACTGATTAATCTTCAGCCCTAATTTTTTCTGTCTTGTTTAGACTTAAATTATTCTGTTTATTGGTTTTCTTATGTTTAATTTAATCTTTTCTCATATTATTATGTATTTTATGTTCTGATCTTCATGTATTTTGTTTTTCTTCAGATGTTAAATCTGTGTTGCTGAAGAAAAATATTATTATTATTATTATTATTATTATTAACATAAGCTGATCTATAATAGCAATATCAATCCTTTTCTCCTCTTGCCACAGAAAACAGCTGCAGTTAAAGTTTCAGTAGTATTTAAATTTTTTTTTTTTTATGGTTATATCTGGATCGGTTCTCTTCCACTGGTCCAGATTTTCAGTTTAGTGTATGACGCAGTTGTTTTTATCGGTCTTGATGAAGTCAAGAAAATAACGATTTCAGCTCCTCTGTCTCTCTTTTACAACATTTTGCATTGTAGGAATCTAAGTCTTATTAGCAAAACTAGCACTTTTTGCTAATAAAATGCTAGTTTTGGGCAAGAAACCTTTGCCCACAACTTTACTGAATTTTTTTGTGAATGATTAGGATTTGGCACAAGTTCGAAGCTAACCAACAAACCGTGTCGTAAAATAATGCAGAGCACTAAGCGAGGTGCAGAGAGTGTGAGTGTAAAACCCGATCAGATCTGCGTCCAGCCTCTGCTGTGGTAATCATCTCTGACACAGATCTGTGATAAGCCTAACACCACCTGAACATTAAGTGATCAGCAGAAACAGCCACTCTGGACGGGACGGATCCATTTACAACCGGGCAGCACCGAGTCCCATTTCCCATCTCCCTCTGCAGCCATCTTTACAATTATTACAGCTTTAATTAAAACAACAGGTCTTCTGCAGATAAATCCTTTCCTCTTTAAGACCAAAATGTATTTAAAACAGTCAGGAATAAGTAGGACGGAGGACTCCGGTGTTAATTTTTACCCAAAGTGGACAGGTGGTTGGAAAGAACGGCCTTCACCTCGACGACCCGGGCTGTCAGCAAGCATCTGCTCAAATACCACTTCATAAAACAACCCTGTTAGTACAGGACGATATTTATCTTAACATGCAAAACGCACCTTTTTTGGTTCCTACTTTGGTGAACGTTGAAGCTCCAAGACAAGAAGCAGAGAGCAGTGCAGTTTATATTTTATAAGAGGGATGCATGATAATTATCCCTCTGATAAGAAATTATGACGTCACTCTTATCGGCCAGATATAACGAATAACATATTCTGTGTTTTTTGTTATTATTATTATTATTTTTTTAAGTTGAAGTGGTGTTGGTATAACCTGAGAAAACTATTTTGTACTGGAAATTAATTATTTTAAAATTCCTTCATCTCATGTCAAAAAAACAACAGAGTCATAATTTTAATAATTGTTTAAAAAATAAAATATCAGTTCTTCCAATCAGGGTGTTAGAAGAAAACAACAGAAATATAAACATAAAGGGTCACCATGTGATTGCAGCCCAGCTTGTCAGCAAACAGAGAACGGCTCTTTAAGAATGGCTACCGGCCATGGTGGCTGCTATGGAGTCGCTATGACAACAATAGTATAAGCACATCTTAACTATTACTCAATTAAAATTATTATCAGCAATATTTGTTAGTATTTTCTGCCAAACTAGCAAAATTAGCTTTGCTAATGTGGCTTTTACCTGCTAGCTAAGACATGTACTTACTCTGCCAGTCACAGCAATTTTTGTTCATACGTTTTTCTCTTGCACATTGGTCAAGAGTGTCAATTTACTTTCTTTTTGTTGGTTTAAAAGTCGTGGTTCAGCTGTGCTTTGTGCTGTGCTTGCCTACCAAGATGGCGCAGATTACTTCTGGTACAGAATTATGGGAACTATGTATATGCTGGGTTTGTGTAACAAATGTTAAAAGAACGTCCAGCAAGGAGAAAAACTGTGCATTTAAGATGTCAAACCCAACCATCGCTTTGACTGAGGATCCAAAGTATTTGGTGATGCTCACAATGCTAAAGATAGTAGCAACAAGCTAGCCTTCTCAAATCCATTTATCAAAGCTTTTCAAGTAACATGAAAATTTGCGTGAGGATACAAGGGCTGAAGCGATTAAAGATTTCATAAGGCACTTAACGTCCAACTCTCCACCCTCTTCGAAGCTAAATAAAGCTAAATTTTTAGCTTCAAACTTAGCTCTAAGCTAAATATTTAGTTCAGAGGTGTCCAAAGTGCGGCCCAGGAACCATTTGCAGCCCTCTGAAGGATTTTGTGTGGCCCCAGACCTCACAGAAAGTACAGGTGATCCAGATGGACACCTTTTCATAGAGCAAGATTATTTAAATAACGTCATAAAAAAATTTGGTACAAAAAATAAATTCCCATTTATCAACAACCTCTTTGCAATCATCTTAGCTTTGGAGTAACTAGAATCACAAAGATCGACCAACTTTTACTCAAACGCAAAACGTTCAACCCAAATAAAAAAAACAATCAGCCCCAAAACGTCAGAAACTGTGGGCCTGTCTTATGATAATGCAGTCATACTAAGCCTTTAATTCATTATTAAGCCGATGAACTTAAAAAAAGGCACAAAGAGTTTGTTTTAAAATTCTTTTTGCGGGCCCTCAAGTTCTTTTGACTTAATGATTTCCGCCCTCCTCATTTGGACACAATTGATTTAATTTGAAAACTGAATATTTAGTTTGAAACTGTGAGATGTACAAATGAATGAATAACAGTTGAAATATGACTTAAAAAAATTAAGCTCCATTTTCCTCTCTAATGACTAAATAACCCAAATTACTGCGATGAGTTTTTAAATGTGTAACTTCACAAATGCCACCCCATATTCACACAAACATTAGTTGGGATTTGTGTATCTTTTGACAAAATTTCCAATAAAAATCCTCACAGTTATGAGGATTTTTGTGAGCAAAGGAACAGTCCAAATAAAAAACGAAAACCCCAAAATGAATTGATTGTTCATGTTGGTGTTGATTGGATGCAACCTGCTGATTAAAACAGCCTTTAAGTGTACGAGCTTCGCCTGTGCACATCCTTAATACTGACACCTTCTCTTTTCTCTTTTTTTCTCTCCCACGCAGGCCTACAGCTCCATCCTGGTTGCCATGGTGATTCTGCTCAACATCGGAGTGGCTATTTTGTTTATCCACTTTTTTATTTAAAGGCGGCGATGCTTTCAGAGTCAACCTACCTTGCCAGAAACACGATGAAAACCACGAGTATTACAGCAAATCTGCTGCCCCTCCGAGCGTCCCGGCCGACAGAAGACCCGGACCGAGGACCGGAGAGGGGGAACCGAGGCCGAGCCGGGTCCGGTCCGGTCCGGGCCAGGTGGAGGAAGAGCTGAGGCCAAAGAATAGGACAACAGGTTGGTCCAGGGAGGAACCTGGGCTTGTGTGACCCAAATGGGCTGACTTGAACACGCAGACAGGACTGGCGGACTTTTTCATTGTCAAATCATAGTTTTCGACAGATTTGTAACTTCAGATTTATTTATTGACTTTTTTTTCTTCCCATGTGCAATACGTTGATGGTTGTATTGTTTATTTTTGTAACCCACCCTCTTCTCTCTGAACCTCCTGCCTTTTACGTCCTCCGCCTCCCCAGCGGCTGTTACTGATGGTACTGGCAGTGAAACCCGGGCGGCGAGTTCTCATTTCACCTCGTTTTTCATGCATTTGTGCAGATGTGGGTGGGCGTGTGTGTGTGTGTGTGTGTTCTCCAGCTGCATCCAGAGGTCGGCACAATAGCTCTACTTCAACATATTTTTACTCGAGTAAAAGTAAAAAGTATTCATCCAAGAAATTACTCAAGAGTAAAAGTCTACTCAAGTACTGAGTAACTGATCAAATTTTTAAATTATATTTAAAAAATACATAATCAGATGGACAAAAATATAAAGCTAAGTGGAAATTTTGGTATTTTAAGGACAAAAATGACAATAATTCATAAAAGTGATAAAAACTAAAATCAGGCAAAATATATTTTTTTCCAAATCAGTTTCTTTCAATGAAAAAAACTTCAGAAATTTTAACAAAAACTGCAGGTGTGTGTCTGTGTCTGGTGACTTTTTGGCTAAAATAAGTTTGATTTTCATTCGGTGGGTCAAAAATCCAGAAATTTTACTCAAGTAAGAGTAGCAATACTTCATAATGAAAAAAAGTAAAAAGTACTGCATAGTAAAAATATTTTTTACTATGCTGTAAAAAGTAATTTTTTTCAAAAAGTTACTCAAGTAAATGTAATTGAGTAGATATAACTAGTTACTACCGAACTCTTTGCATTTGAATGTTATGAATATTATCAAGCAATTACCAATATTACAAGGTAACAGTATAATACTTTCTGCTCTCCTACAAACACGTCAGTGAAAGGACGGACTAGGGTTGCCAAATATCCCGTAATTTAAGCCAAATTGAAGTGTTGTACTGGACGCTCCGATTTTGACTACAGCCTCCAATTCGTATTTCCAAACACTAGATGGCGCTCCTCTCCTTATTTACCTAAACCTAGACAAAAATGTCATGTCGAAGTAGAAAGCGCTGCGCAAATGTGCTTTGCAGATGATTCTTGTGGTCAGTAGTGACAGCTATTTTGAAAAAAATATATATTTTATAGACTTATATGGAGAAATCTACAAAGAACAGGAGACTCTGCACCTGCAAAGAGTAGTGGGAACAAAAGAATCCGTGGGCTAAACCTGTTAGTGATTAAAGCTTTTTACAGTTTGCCATCAGGAGTTTTCAATTGGACATGGAGGTGAAAACGATTAATCTCAGCTGTTTAAATAAAACTTAATGATAAGTAATGTGCTTTTGACCAACAATGCCTGTTGCTATTGTATTAGTTTTTAATTTTATCTGCACTTTGATGGAAGATTTAGTCTTGCTTTAAAAATCCTTCTGCTTACTGAGGACATAATCAGCTGACATAATGTAAGGAAATTAATAATAATTATTATTTATTAAGAAATATTGTGCGATGACGTCATAATCGACACATTAGGTCATTAAGACTCAGCTGGTGTAGCTGCCCCGTATTTTGGAGGTGCTGAGTTGGGAACCGTAGTACATCTCAAATCTTCTTTGAATTGAATGTTTGAAATTAAAAATCCTTAGCAACGTTTGGATGAGTAATGCTAAAAGTATTAGCATTTCCTCCATCATCCGGGGGAGTTAGCTAAACAGCTAGCTAACACTTGAGTTGGAAATAACCCAGTTTTTGATGGTTTTTTAGCTAATTTAACAAATCGTTTCTTGTTTGTTTGTTTTGTTGTTGTTGTTTTTTTGTTGTTGTTGTTTTTTTTTACCAGAAGAGCATCCTAAAATTACAAGAAAGTAATTTTAAAAAGCCTGAATAGAGTTATTAAGGCCTGACAAGAGCAGCTCAGCTAGTCTGTGATTCTTTCTTTGAAATAGACTCAGTCGTTTCAAAGAACTGCTATTGATAATTTGGTGATGAAGTGTTAAAAGACGAAGTATTTCCTTATCTATGAAACCAATACCAGAGTAGAACTTAAGATGCTCAACATCCCTCATTTTAAGTTTTTGTTAGCTTTTGTAGGAGTAAACATAAAATAGCAACATTATCCTGGTATTATGGTGACTTCATTTTCTTTCAACTTTATTTTTGTGTCACTAAAACTTTCTTCTGTTAATATTATGACTTTATTCTTGTAGTGCCTATTCTTGTGGCACTAATATTCAGTCTTGACCTGAATTCGGTGTATAGATAGATACACCGTAAAACACACTTTTCAAACAAGATGGCTGCCCTGACACCACCCTCAAATATGTAAACACAAAGAGTGGTGAAAAAAAAAAATCCATGTTTTCAAAAAAATTAAGTGTTCAACAACAAAACACTCAGTAACAACAAACAAAGCTGAGTCCCAGGTTAAGCAGTAATTTAATTGTAATTAAACGGCCAGTGATAGTATGACTATTTGATTTGTTTGGACTGGGACACCCATGGTGTAATGAAGGACTGTTGGATTCTCCTGCAGCTGTCTGACATTTTGCCCATCAGAGATCTCCATCTGCACCAAATTACGTGTTTTCACTGCTTGTAAAATCTTTAAGTGCATGCAGTGCAACATTTCTGTTCCTCACTGCAAAAATATTGACAGCATCTGTTTTCATTTACCTGCATATGCTTCCATTCTTCTTGCACACTGTGTTTGATACCATCAGTAATGGCGTCCAGGGGGGCCAAGAGGACTTTGAAGGTTTCTTTTCTCTTCTTTTTTTATTGTTTTTAATAGTCCAACAGCATTTCTTAAACTTGGGATTGGAGCAGAAACTAAAGGCTGTGGGTTCACTTCTGGTGTTTCTCCAACTTATTCCAACCACAGCTGAGTCGGATGTGCCTGCAGCCTGAGAGGCAGAACAATAGATTTTTATTTTATTCTGGGTCCCAGGAAGAGTTTCAGAGGCTCTGCTGTATGCCTGGTGACGATGCCCTGCACCAGCGTTTTAGTCTGCAGCATGCCACAGCATGCCAAGCTCTTTCTATATAGGTTTGAATCTCCTCTTTCTTTCTTTCTCTTCCTTTCTTTCTCTCTTTCTTTCTGGGAAATACTCTGTTTTTGTTTTTCAGTTGAGTGGAGAAAATAATGAAAGTGTTTCAAAGAAAACATTTTGCCTCCCGTGTATTTTTATATGCACATGTGTGCGTATGATTTGGTTCTGCTGTGTGTGTATTTGTGCAGTTTTGCGGCATCCCTGATGCAACAAAGGAGTGGGCCCGGTTGGGATGGGAGAGTGTGGTTACTATGGCAACCGTAACTGAGTTTTGCTCGTCAAGAAAAGGGGGCGGGGTTAGCTGACTGTGGGCGTGGCTTGTTTTGTGTTCAATGACGATTGAAGACGAAAGATGATCATCTTATGAAGATTTTTTTTCTCCTTTTAAAAAAAGGTAAATGTGAGGGAAAAAATATAAATCTATGTCGTAGATCTGATCAATAACGTTATATTTTAGATATTGTATTATTTTGTAGTCTTTTGTTTATTTTTCTGAGAATGTAAATCATCTTTTAGCAGCAGGTGTGCTTTGATTAGATTTCATTGTAGACACCTGGCGCCATCTTCTGGACATAGATGTAAACCACAGCATTTTAAATAAACAATGCATTTATTATTGTTAATAATCTGACTAATATTCCGTTATAGGTAAAGCTAAAAATATTAAAAGTTTCTCTCCAGCTTAGAGGTCTGAAGGACCCGGATATAGACAGAGCGAGACTTTGCTGTAGTTTGAATGTTATTCCATCAAGTTTTGGTGAAGAAAAAAGAGCTGAGTTAGATAGTAAAACTTTTGGTTATAGTTCTGCCAGAGAAATGCGGGATCCCAGAGGCCTTCGACCAGAATCAGGTTGTTCTGTCTGGGAGCCTCAGCTTCAGTCAGCCTGAAAAGCTCCACCAACCCGGGGGAGCCAAGAGTAGAGCAGCAGGTTGGTCAAGTGATGGATGGATGGATGGATGGATGGATGGATGGATGAGTGGACAGTTGTCTCACTACAGTCTCACAACAAAAAAATCTGATATTAAAAAAAGAAATAAATGTCTCCATATTACTACATTTCTGCCTAAACCAATCAGATAAAACACATTTCTAATGAATTATCATGTATTTCTTTGGTGAAAAATAATGAAAAATAAAGAAAACCGGTATTTAAAGACGATTTTTCTCCATTACCCAGAAATTAGCCAGAAACTCATCTGAGATACCTATGAAGGCCATGAGCAAAGATGAGGAGAAGGCGGGTAGAGGAAATACCTCTGCACCAATCAGAACGCAGGATCTCATTATTGACTGTCCGGTTAGCCAATCAGAGGAGACCATACCTCTTCGTGGGCCAGAGCTGGGATAATGTTCTTCACAGCTGTTTTTCTTTCTTCTCTTTCTGAAGTCATGGCAGGATTCAGGCAGGATTAAACTTCCAGTTTGCCGAACGGTGAATAAATCCGGAACTTTTACCGCTGAGACTTGCGTGCATAGCCCCGTCTGGTGAGGTAATGTCTCTGAAATGTTCAAATGCCATTCCCAGCTGCAGCGGGCTGTAGCCCCAGGCTGCTCCCGGTTTGCTTTTTAAGCTTTGTCCCAGTTGAAACAGTTTACCGGGGGACCATGAGGACGCTCCGCTCCGAAGTCTCTGCACGGTTCGGCTTGAACGAGACCAACAGTGCTCAACTGTCCGCAGCCGGACTGTGAGGAAGCGTGAGGTCCGATAGAGACCCTTTCCGGGCGGCCAGACCTCAGCAGACCCTGCCGGGATTACTGTAGAAGAAGTCCGAAAACAAAGGAAACTTTTGTTCTTCTTTCTTTCCCCTCCCCTGGGAACAAACACTGGAGTTTGGAGAAAGTTCAAAAAGTTTCGACGCGCGCGTGCGCGCCCTTTGATGTGAGCGCCGTCAGGTTCTTTTGATCCAGGTGGTCCCAGGTGTGAGGATGGTGGAGAGCCGGAGCTGCGTCCAGAGAGAGGGGGTGTACCGCTGGTTCTCCACCCTCACCTCCGCCCAGAGAGCGGAGTTCCTCTGCGGCCTGCTGGACCTCTGCGTCCCCATCGAGCTGCGCTTCCTCGGCTCCTGCCTGGAGGACCTGGCCCGCAAGGACTACCACTCCCTGCGGGATGCGGAGATCAAAGCCAACAACCCCGCGGACCTCTCGGGACTCACCAACGTCACGGACGAGGTGGTCCGCAGCAAGCTGCTGGTGTCCCTGGCGCTGCTGGGCACGGACAACCGGGAGGCCGCGGGGGTCCTGTACCGGACCCTGACCCACATCGACACGGTGATCAACAACTACGGGCTGGCGCTGAACGACGGCAGGACGGAGGAGCAGTTCCTGCTGCTGTTCACCATGGCCTCCAACCACCCGGCCTTCAACTTCCACCAGAAACAGGTGCTGAGGCATCAGCTGAGCCACATCCAGGACATCCTGCAGGTGAGGGCAGAGGTCAAAGGTCGGTGTTGTCCATATGGACACAAAGCTGCTCAAAAATGAATCAAATTCAGTGCGACAGAAAGGATTTGGCAGCTAATTTAGTATTTGACTAATGGTTAACTGGAGTAAACAAATTCAAAAATGCATTTTGCTGAAAGGGCAACATGTTCAGAGCAGTAATTAAGTCAAAACTGTACAAAAATATTTATTTATCTGTAAATATGTCCTTCCCAGAACTCCACAAGTAGAAGTTTTTTAGCTTCATCTGGTTCAAATCCTGTAAAAAAAATCTCCCATTAATCACCCTTTGCTATTCAGTTATTAATTGGTCAATACAAAAACTAATAAACAGATCAATCCTGCATTGATGCTAAGCTGAGCAGAAACAACTGAACTTTTCACATGTTGCTGTTAAAGGGATTGTTTTTTAGCTGCAGATGCAGCTAGAAATGGTCAAGTGGGAACGAAGGGAATTGTAATACATTTTTTACCTTATTTATAAAAGGAACTGAATTATTTATTTGTGTTTTTAATGTCTTCCTTGTATTGCATAAAACAAGCTTTGGTGATTAAATGAAAAATTTACAGAATGTGTCGATTGTTAATCGATTATTCGTCAGAATAACTGATAGATTAATCGATTACTAAAATAATCGTTAGTGGGATATATTTAACACAACAAAACGTAGAGAACTCTTACAAAGTCTGGAAAAATATGGAATTTTATTTCTTATTTTCCACATCTGGATAAGAGTAGAAAGAGTTTATCGGATAATCAGTCCTTTTAGTCATCTAATAATCGGATCATCCATCTGTCAATGCCTCCTATGATTCATTCTGTTATTTCCAGATCCTATATTTTTTAAAAAGATGTTTATTTTAAGCTTTAAATACATCTTTAATATGACAGAGAACAGAAGGGTCTGGTCAGAACAAGTTTCATTCAAACCCAGCTGCTTTCAATCAGGTTTTAATCTAAATAATTTCGTCCTGTCCGATTAAAATCACCTCCAAACAACCAGACTGAGCACAGTAAATAAAAACTGATAATAATAGATTTCACTGAATATTTGCTGCAGTTTCCCAGAAAGTCTGAGGAATCACGGAATGATTTTTATTGCTGCTTTGGGACAGAATATCACGTTCGTGTCCCAGAATCTTTCGTTTTAGTTTCTGTTTTTGTGTCTCTGTGGAAATTCTTTTACAAACAGCTGAAGTGTTCTCATGGTTTTTCTTAGTGTTGTTCCTTTTGTAAGAGGAAGCGAAAGCAGCTTCATGGAGAAGCCTGCGGTGTGAATGACATCAACAATACAAGACAGTGACGACACCGGAGCAGAAAACAGTGTTGAATGCGAGGGCTTGTCAGGTGTTCTAAAGGCGTTGGGAGTTAAAAACAGTTTAATGCATCATATGAAAAAGGTTTGTAAAAGTGCTGGTAAAATAAACCAGTAAAATGTGAAAATATCTGGAAAAACAGTTGGAGCTAAAGAGAAAAGGGTAGCTAAACAGATGGGTTTCCCTCCATGACAGATGTGCAACAGCTGGATCGAATCAAAATCTTAAAGTTTGGATTGAAATTCTCAGAGAGCTTCTTAAAAGGAAATGTAACCCTGGCTCATCTCTAAGGCTGAAGCGATTAACCGGATTTAAACACCTCAAACAATGAAATGTCTTCCTTATAATTAATGACGCATCTGTTTTTCAGTGAATCAAAAAGCATCAAATTTCTATTTTGTTGCTCCTTTTCCATGCCTTTTTGGACCAGACAGATAAAAATCGACTAATGTGATGTTTTAGGGCTGAAACAATTCATGGATTAATCAATTTTTGAAATAATTGTCAACTAATTTACTAATCAATTAATTGTTAGCTAGTATGCAGACTCAGGAAAAGGTGAGTCGCTGAAAGAACAACATATTCAGAGCAGTAATTAAGACAAAATTGTACAAAAAATGTATACATTTTGCATTTAAGATAAAAACAATCCTCCTTTTTCTGTAAATCTGTTCATCGCAAAACTCCTCAAGTTGCAGTTTTTTTCACCTGGTTCAAATTCTGCTAACAAACTATCCTATGAAGGACTTTTTCTACCCAACTTTTATTCAGTTAATACAAAAAGTAATCACCAGATCAGCCCTACACTGTAATTGTGAAGTAAAGCGAAAAGGGCCAAACTTTTGGGAATTTATTTAGCTTTTAATAATCAAGCGTTAACTAAAGGAATGCTATGTAGTTGCATTTTAAGGAATAAAATGTTTATTTTCTTATTTGAAAAAGCAATTGAATTATTTTAATGTATTTCCAATATTTTATTTAAAAAAAAGGACTAAATGAGAAATCAGCAAAATATGCAGATTATTTTTTAACTGATTAACCGATTAATCATCAAAATAATTGATAGATTTACCAATATCTAAAATAATTGTTAGTGGCAGGGCTAGCCGTCTCCACCTGACCGCAGAAAGGAAAGCGTCTTTACTTGAAGCAGGTGGAGTTAAGCAGGTATAGATGTTTCCTCCATACCTAATTACAGGTGAGACATCAGCAATGACAGGCTGTAACTCACCTCCACTGTTACTTATTCAGTGGAAAATTACATGGGAAAGTTGGAAATGATACCTTGGCGTTTATGTTTCCCTTTGAGCTAGATGTGAAATCTCAAACCTTACATAGTGCACTTTCAAATTTACATTAAATTTGATTTCACAACCAAATAAAATATTGGCAGATTTAAGTTTGTCTAGGTAAATACTCACCAAGCGTTTCACCAAATAAAAGTTGAAACAAATATGGATCATTAACAGAATATTTCCAGAGTTAAGACAGGAAATAACTTTTTCGGTTTGCTTAATTTTGGAGTTGACACATGTGGGAAAAGTTTTGCAATAATCTAGACAAGACAAAAGCATAAATAACCGTCTGTAGCTCTCGTTTTCACACCAACGTCTGTAAACAAAACAACTTTATCAACTATCTCAGTTAGTTTGAAGAAGTGTCATCTGCAAAGGAAAGTGTTAGAAGATGTTGTAAAATGTAATAATAATCTGTGTTAACGCTAAAAGAGAACTGGTCCTAACATGATGCCCTGGGGTGCCCCATGCTAGGGTTGTAGCTGGCAGTTATTTTAGTAATCAATTATTCTATCAATTTTTGTGGTGGATTAAAATCAGAGGATCAATCCTCACATCCACCCCAAAGCCAGTACCAATGCTGCGCCCAAACAAAACAAATACAGGAAAAATGACCCAGTTTCAACTACTTAATTATAAAACCTTCAATTAATCTCCAGTTCCTGCTGCCTGGATGTCCGACCCTCACATTTCTTTAAGAAAGTCCTGCCTGTCGTTACAAATGATCCGATCCAAATACTAAACTCATCGTTTTCATCAGGTGTTTTCCCCCAAAAGTTGAAAACAGCAGTGATCAACCCACTGATAAAAACAAATCACTGGACAAATCACTGCTGCAGCGTTACAGGACGACCTCCGACCTCCCGTTCATCAGCAAAGTTATTGAAAAAGCTGTTTTTAAACAATTAAATAACTTCCTAACGATAACCAACCGCTTTGACTCCTTCCAGTCTGGTTTTCATGCTCACCACAGCACGGAGACTGGCCTAGTCAAAGTGTTCAATGATATCCATATAAATACGGACTGTGGGAGAACCACAGTGCTGGTTCTGTTGGACCTCAGTGTTAATCATGACATCTTACTGAATCGACTGGAGAGTTGGGTCGGACTCTCCGGTCCAGTGCTCAACTGGTTTGAATCTTACAT
>CAEGAE010096495.1:0-101030 GCA_903067095.1 Girardinus metallicus
ATTTAAAAAATCAACGAAACGTGTTAAAATTAATAATCTCAGTAATTATTGTTTCAACAAGGTGTTGCGCAATTCAGTGCGTTTCGGTTCCATTAACAAAAAAAAAAAAAAAAAAGGGACTCAAAGACCGACCGACGAGCAGAGCAGGAGTTTAAATTGGCTACTCAACCACCGCTGTGTTCATGAGAGGCTTATTAAGAATAAAGAACTAAATATCAAGCCTGGAAACCTGATACTGTAACGGACTGAACGTTACGTTTTCAACGTAAACTGCTCGGTTTACGGGGGGGTGGGGGGGGGCGCAGGCGGTTGCCACGGCAACGGATGTGCTTAAACATGAGATAGAGAGAGAGCGAGAGAGAGAGAGAGAGAGAGAGAGAGATTTTGAGTTGATCACCTTTCGGGTTGTTTTACATTTCTTTACCTTTGCTGTGGTTCATCACAGCCGCTGTAGTTTCTGAACGTTCAATAAACGACAAACTTGTACTAATTACCTCGTTCGTTTGTGAGTATACGTCATTCACAACAAACATCAAACAGGACAAATATATTTCATTAAGTTTTAACAAACAAATGGTTTCTACCGCGATAATTGTGTGAAATTAAATTAGTTATATCCCAACTTCAGAAGATTTGCCTTCACCTTTACAGTGCTCTTTGGTTCCTCTGTAGTTTCTCATATTGAGGTCAAAGTTCAGATCTACCATAACTGACTGACACCTGCTGGCCTCAACCAGCTTCTGACTGAGAAACCAGCAATCACTGCACCCTGTTCAACAGCTGGCTGAAAGAAGGCTCCAACACTTTCACAGGAAACTCACAGGTACAATCTTCAAAGCATACGATTCTGTCCAATGAGCATTTTTTTACCTTAAATTCGCTACTAAAGTTTGTTGTGTAATCCACATTTTGTCTTACGTTTATGTATCAAAATTGACATAAGAATGTCTGTTATGGCTAACAAAAGTGGGTAACATTTTGTTTGACGGGCTGTGCCTAAAACTGACATGACACTGTCATAAACATGAAGAAGTCCTCATGAATGTCTATGACTGTTGTCATGAAGTGTCATTCGGTAAATAATGACACTTTTAACGCAAAGTTGCTCTAAAAGCTGCATTAAAAGTCCATTAAAATGCCAAAAACAAAGCAATGCAAAGTTGGCACTTGCAACTTTGCATTAAGTGTCATTATTTACCGAATGATACTTCATAACAACCATAGACGTTCATAAAGACTCCTTCATGTTTATGACAGATGTTAAGTCGATCTTATGCACACTTATTGACTTATGTCAAATAAGTGTAATCATCAACACGTTTATTTTAACAGCAGTAGTGACAATTGTTGCTTTCCTGGTAAATTAGAAGAAATTAGACATTTTTTCAAATTATTTTTGCAATATTGTCATTAACACCAGGGCACCATTAAATTTCACTACAAGAGTCTCTTACTCACAGTCAATTTTCACTTCATAGGCAGGTCAAACATGAAAAAAAAAAAAATCTATTTTCTTTCCCCTGTTCATTAGATGTATCCAGTATTCATGACAGCTTTTGTGAATAAACTCATCAGCCAAACAGCTTTTGTGCACATTTCTGCATTTAATAACAAATCAGATAAACTACAAGGACATTCTCTTTAATGCATAAATGTGGATGATCAGTTTATTCAAATTAAAATATCCCTTGGATTCAAAACTATGTCATATAATTAGCAGTGCATTCTTTTTCTCCTATGTCTGTGATCTTGACAGACAATCTCCAGTCAAGAATCAGCAGCATCTCTTAAGTTTTTGTGCCCTTTTCTTACAAAATGTAAGTAGGAAAAGGAGCCGTCTGCTTTTGACGTTTTGTAGTGTCCAATACGCTGATTCACCTGGGGACATTTTGACAAACAATTTTAATGTATTTTCTGCAACTGTAAGAAAATACGTTTAAGAGTTGGCATCTGTTTGAGGATCAGCCAGTCAGACCACAGAGATGATTGTAAATCTGTAGCAGACAGGAACATCCTAACAAGTGTAGTTATTGAAAGTGAGGTTATTGGTGTTTGCTGAAAAATATTAGCCACCATTGTGCTGTGACACTTTTCTATCCTGAATAAAACACTTTCTTTTTTTAAGGAATTATGAATTTATTACAGAAAATGTAATATATTCAGGACCAAAAACATTATCTACCCTACAAAAACAAAAATTCAGAAAAAAAAAGTAAAATGCATGGCTCATTTGGAAAAAACGCATTAGTACTGAAACGACTCAAAAAAACACCAAAAAAAGTACAAAAAAAGGTTTCTTTTAAAAGTTCAAGGGTAACATCCACTACCTTAAACTTTAACATACAGTGAGCTGAAAAATGAGGAGGGGGGAAAAAAATTACAGACATGTGATTCAAAATCTGCGCTGCTTGCTATAGTCTCCGGGGCCGGGGAGCCCTCTGGGGAAGCCGCCCTGGCCCCCTCCGGGCAGGCTGCCGCTACCCGAGCCCGCCATCATAGGAGCGCTCTCGGCGGCCATGCCAGCAGCGCCGGCGGCACCCGAGTTCCCGCCCAGGGAATTTCTGTTCATAGACATGCCGTGGCCCCCCATGTGCATCCTCATCTCCTGCTCTCTGTTCTCGGGGAAGCCGCCCCTGAAGCCCTCCTGCTGCCTCTTCATCATCTCCTCGTTGCGCAGCCTCATCTCCTCCTCTCTCCTCCGGCGCTCCTCCTCCTGCCTCAGCTCGGCCTGCTTCCTCTTCTGCACCTCCTGGCTGTGGAGCTCCTCCATCCTCCGCAGCTCCTCCTGTCTCCTCAGCAGGTCCTGCCTCATCAGCATCACCTGGTGCTCGTGTCTGGCCGCCTCCATCTCGGCCTCCAGCTTCTCCTGCGCCTCCTTCATGTTACGGTCGACCATCTCGTACTGCTGCTTCTCCATCTCCATCAGGGCCTTCCAGCGCATGGCGTACTCGTACTCGAACGAGCCGGGCTGGGCGAACCGCGGGGGCTGTTCCCGCTCCTTGTGGTACTGCTGGTTCCTGTTGATCAGCTTCTCCGGCAGACCCTCGTCCTCGTCGAACTGCTCCATGGGCTCCACGGTGACGGGCCGGGGGAACGCTGTGAGGAGGTAGGCGCTGTCGTTGCACTTATCCAGAGCTTTCCTAGCGGCTGGCTTCGCGGTGAACTCCACGATGCCTTTCCCCGTGGGCCTGCCCCGGTCATCCACGATCACCAGAGCTCTCTCGATCTGACCGAAGACGGAGAAGGCCTCCTCCAGGAGCTCGTTGGACACAAACTCTGGGAGGTTTTTCACGGACAAAGCGGCGCCGTGTGTGGCGAACCTCACCCGGATGGGTCTGCCTTTGAACACGAAATCATCCAACTCCGCTCTGGCGATCTCCGCGATGATCCTGGTCTCCAGGCGGATGAACCCGAAACCCCTGTCCTTGTTGACGAAGATCTCGCTGGCGTTCCCGTACTTCGCGAACAGCTTGACCAGCTCCTCCTCGGTGACTCCTGTGGGCAGGTTCCCCACGAACAGCCTGCTCCGCTGGGTGAAGGTTTTCTCTCCAGGCTTCCTGAAGCTCTGCGGGTCCAGCGTCAAGCCCGCGTTGGGGCTGGTCTGCTCGCTAGGCTCCGGCTGCTGTCCGTTGCTGTTGGGCCCGTCGCCTTTGAGGTGGTTCCCCGGACGGTTGGGGCCGTGGTTCTGTTGGGGGCCTCTGTAGCCTTGCATGTTTTGTCAACAAATGTGAATTAAAAAGTCGACGAAAACCGTGCTAAAAGCAAGAGAGACTTAGCAGACGGAGGCGCACAAAGACCAGCAAAAATGGCGACGCTATTGTGACCTCAACAATGTTCGACAGAAAGGGTTTATGTCGTGACGTCATCTATGAGCGACATTATTGTATATGTTTACATATATTTATTTATTTTTTCATTAATTTTTTAACAATATGGAAATTAGTTGTGGTAAGAAAACAGTAAAATCAGCAGAAAAAAAGCTAACATAGATCACAAAGTCAAGCGGAAGCAAGGCAACAAAAATAAAATTGGTTTTGAATTAATTTTTGTAAAGAATAGCATTTTTTCAGACTTTTGAATATTCTGCTGTGTGAAAGACTGTAGTAAATGCACGACAATGTAAAATACACGACACATTTTCATTTAGGTCTTAAATAGGGGTGAAAATAATTTTGAGAATGGTTGAACATGCTATCTGTACATTTATTTATGGTAAGAATTAGTTTCTATTATCCATTTTATAATACACCATGCTGCCATGCTATAGTCATTGCTGCTAATACGGCTTTAAACAAAATCTACCACTTCGTATAAAAAAGAGCGTCACAGCATTAGGAAAATCGGACATTGCAATATCACTGTTAAATATTGAGTTCCTTCTCTCTTTACTGTCACTTTTTTAACAAAAAATACCAGCTACTGAAAAGACATCAAAGAATATATAGATTGTTGTTCTTGAAGCATAATATTTTTTAGGATTTTCAGAAGTTGCTAAACATTATGTTAAGTTTTGTGCAACATAAAGTTTTTGGTGAAAATGGGATTTTAGCTGTAAAATATTAGTTGTAATATTTTTTTTTCTGGTTTGAGGTTATAATCAGTGTAAGCTGAAGTGTACCTGTAGCATTCCTGTTGTAGAATTGACCCCAAACGTTCTCACGTTGTTTATTTTATTAATATTTATCTAGTGTTAATTAAACACTATAGGGACAGGGAACCATTGTATTCTAAATCAGGCTTTAAAATACCTGAAATAGCTTTGCAAACGTTACTTTCCAGTAAGACTGTCGGGAAAAGTAATTGAAATGTCGATTTATGAATTTTAAATACATGCTAGTGTATACTTTTTTCCCTATTATTATTATTATTATTATTATTATTATTATTATTATTATTATTATTATTATTATTATTATTATTATTATTATTAGTAGTAGTAGTAGTAGTAGTAGTAGTATTATAGTAGTGGTAGTGGTGGGGGTGATGGTGGTACTATTAAAAATATGGTTTTGTTACTAAAACTGTAGTTAAATTTATTGGATACATACTTTCGGAAGACGGTTAATATTTAAAATGTTTGCGATCCGCCATAATAAAAAAGAAAAACAAGAAGAGAGTTTGTTAGAGAACAGTTTTATCCGTAGACGTTAATACGGTTTATTCCTCATTATGGTCTGTTCTGCAGCGTTGGATGCGCTGTCCACAGTTCCTCGCGAGAATGCAGATTCATCTCGCGAGACAGTGACGTGAAAGTGTAATTTCGCGGGAATTGTTGTCTGTTTTTGTTCTCCTGGAGAAAAATCGGAAAATACATCAAAACACTACATTTTAGACGGAAAAGCCAACCCCAGACGCACTTTTCTACCGGGTAAGGTCGCTACATTTTATCGAAAGTATTGCAACAGTGATGTTATGCAACAATTACATTCACTGTGTGTTGAGTGTCTCGGTGGACAGAAAAGTAGTAACTAGCACGTTCCCAGGACCGTCATGTTCTCCGACCCGAGTGCTCAGAGGGAGGGCTCCTCTCTGCTCTGCCGCCCAGCCTCGGAGGACCAGGGCCCGGTGTTTGAGAGGACCTCGCTGGACTACAGCCCCCGCACGGAGCGCTACCGAGTCGGGGAGCGGAGCTTCAATAGGCAGTATGCTCACATCTATGCGGCACGACTCATGGAGATGAGACCCCTGCTGTCAGAGAGAGCCAAACACAAGTGGGGTAAGAGTAAATTAATTCATTGTGAACATATGATGCACCTACCTTACTCTGAAATGTGCTGTTTTAAAACCTTCTCTTGTTAGGTCCAGATGTGCACATCAGGAAGCTGTGTGACCTGGAAACAGGGGAGCAGTGTTGCATTGTAGGGACCCTGTTCAAGCGTATGGACCTGCAGCCATCTATTCTGAAGGAGATCAGTGAGGAGGTTGGCGAACCTTGTTGAATGTTGCAGAAAGAAAGAAATGCATAGTAGCATTTGATTATAAAGTGGTTATATTTAATTAGTTTTTCATGAAAAATCCACATCTAGGTGTGATTGAAGATCTAAATCTTTTCTGGTAGTCCTAAATATATCTTCCTTGTGCATTTTGGCAGTAACATTTTTACATATTTTAGATCCCACACTGTCTCAGATTTGATGGAAATCGCTTTTGAACATCAGAATGTTTTTAACCTTTGCCACAGAGGTTCTGATAGATTTAAGCCTGGCCTTTGAATGGGCCGTTCCAAAACATGAAAATGATTTGTTCTGAGCAAAGTGCGTTGTAGATCTAGATGCAAACTTTGGATCGTAGTCAGAGCTGCGATGGAAAGATTTAGACCAAATTTATAAGTTACCCAAATCAAGAAGACCCATTTCTATTTAAAGGGTGTTATTATTTTTGCAAGGTCGTTCTAGTATTTACAAACCCATTCACTAAATTATAATATTACTGAATATCCCACTTATTTTAGAAACTTTGTCATAAAGTGAAACACATGATGAAACACTGAGATGGATGTTTGAAAGCCTTTATTTCTGTCAATTATGGTGATTTTCCACAACAGTTAATGAAAACGTGATATGTAAAATTAGAATATTACATTAGACAGATAAAAAAAACAAACAGTACTTTTAAAAATGGAAATGTGGGTTTATTGAAAAGTATGTTTAATATCTGATCTAAGGTTGTTATTTTCAAAAGATACTTTTACTCTGACAAGTGAGACTTATTGGAACGTCTCATCCAATTGATTGCACGTGACTGTATGATTATTTTTCTTCAGCACAACCTCCTGCCCCCGCCTGCACGAAACAAATACATCACTGAAGCGGATGAACTGATTCTGGAGGATGAGCTGCAGAGGATTAAACTAGAGGGCAAAATTGACAGAGACAAGTGTGTCACAGGTCAGTTTATCACCGCACATCACCACCGCACTGACCCACACGTCTTCAGATTCATTTATCGTCTTCCTCCCACTCCTCAGGTAGCGTTATTGCCATCTTCGGAGCCGAGAAGAACGACGGCAAGTTCACCGTTGAGGACTTCTGCACAGCTGACCTCCCTTCGCAGACGCCCAGACCTACACTCAGCTGTGACAAGTAAGCCAAAATCACGTGAAGATCCCAGGTCCGTCTGCGTTACTGGCCCGCCTCTGACCGATCCGCCTGCTCAGGTTCGTGCTCCTGGCCTCAGGGCTCGGCCTAGGCAGCAGCAAGGCCGACAGCATGCTGGGTCTGCAGCTGCTGGTCGACATGGTAACCGGTCAGCTTGGTGACGCGGGGCAGCAGAGCGGGGCGGCGACCATTTCCAGGGTCCTGCTGGCCGGGAACCTGCTGAGCCAAAGCACTCAGGACAAAGATGCATCGACAAAGGTGACAAGCTTAAAAATTCAATAAATAGGGCAACTCTTAGACATATTTATCTTGTAAATAGGTTAACATGTCAAATATTGAATACCTGTATGTTATTCAGGCCAAGTATCTCACTAAGAAGACTCAGGCCGGCAGTGTGGAAGCCATCCGCCTGCTTGATGAGCTGCTGCTTCAGCTGGTGGTGAGATGTGGAGCGTTAATAATCGCTTCTCTGTTGCGCTTCTGCTGGAGGAAGTGAGGGTGTCCATATTTGGCAAGGCTCCATAATTACTGTTGTATAAACATTCAGATGGGGCATGTTGTTAATAATAAAGAGAAAATGATAAGGAAAAGCTTCAGTTACTTGTAGGAGTTATATGACTGTCAATATTACATACTGGAACTGTTTAATCTGTTCTTGTGATTGTTGTCTTTCTGTTCTTTGTAAATGTAAAAAAAAAAAAAGTTAGCTGTCTGGAGATAAGCAAAGATATGATGGTAAACTTTACAGACTGCAATCAGTGGTGTTTTTTTTTTTTTTTTTTTATTTGTTACTCTAGTATATGTGACTGTACAGAGTCCTACAGGGGACATGGAGGATTTTTGTTTTTCTTTTGTGTTCCTTACAGTAAACTAGCAAATACACCAGGTCTACATTCACATCGATAACAAATGGAAACTTAATTTAAAGATCCTCTGAAAGCGTGTTTACACATTAACTCCTTGATGCAAAAGTCTTGTTAAAAATGTAGCTATTAACTGCGTGTTCATTTTTATTTGTAATATCTTTCAGTGGAGATGCGACTGCACATGAAAACAGCCCTTTATTAATCATTCAGACTAACAGACACAGCCAAAACTGTCCGATGGCGATACTCCCTCTTAACAAAAGCACTGCCAAAAACAGTCAGAATAGTTTGGATGTATTGTTTTTTTTTTTCTTTTCCATTCCTCCTTACAAAAAGTTTATGTTTTAGAGTAGGGATGAAAGGCCCATGTTAGCCTGTGTTGCTCCAGCATTTTTAAATGTGTGGTGTGTTTATCCTAGAGAAAAAGATCTAAAACTTTAGATAACTCGCAAACGAGGTATAAACGTAAAATTCCGACATGGAAAAACCTTACATTGTTGGAGAAAACCTGGATCTGACGACTAGATGCACTATTTCGAGGTAAAGCAAAAGAAAAAATTTCACCCGTTGCCCCGTGGTGGGCTCCGTAGTTACTGAGGCACAGAACAGATGGAAAAAAACAAACACATTTTTTTTATGGCTAGTTACTAGTTACTAATCGATTGTATGTCTGGTGTCGTGTTGCCTCCTCTTGCTTGTCGTAAGGCCTCCGTTCCAGTGGACGTGATGCCAGGGCAGTACGACCCCACCAACTACACCCTCCCACAGCAATCCCTCCACAGATGCATGTTCCCTTTGTCCTCTGTGTACCCCACTCTGCAGCTGGTCTCCAATCCATACGGAGCCAACATCGATGGAGTCAGGTAGGCGGTGTCCCATGCGAACACACACACTCCGTCCCATCAGAAGTGGCTGTTCAGATGTGGTTTGGTTTCTCTCTGCGAAGGTTTTTAGGCACATCGGGTCAGAACGTGTGTGACATCAAGAAGTACAGCAGCATGGACAGCCACCTGGAGATATTAGAGGAGACACTGCGGCTCCGGCACCTGGCCCCCACCGCTCCTGATACGCTAGGTTGGTTGAAAGGTGGAGGGGAAGAAGTGTTGTGGCCTTGTGAGTCTACACACACGCATAACTGGGTAATGATGGCAGTGTTTTTGTTTCAGGTTGCTACCCATTTTATCAAAGAGACCCGTTTATCTTGGAGGAATGTCCCCATGTGTACTTCAGTGGCAACGCTCCAGTGTTTGAGTCTAAGCTCATCCAAGGTTAGTGACAGATGAAAGGCTCCTCCACTTCCTGGAAGGATTAAATTTAAAGAATTTCAAGTTCTGAAAAAAGATCTGTGTGACAGTTTATTCAGTTTTAGTTCTCCCTGATTTCTTTTTTTTTATTTCTTTGCATGCTCTGTGTACAAAGACTTGACAATTATAGCGATATCTACCACAATTGTATTTATAATGGACTAAAAAGAACAGAGAACATTGGGAAATGCTGAGGGTAGGCCTGTCATGATGCTAAATTTTATTGGACGATAAATTGTCCCAGTGGTTATCGTGATCAATGATAATGTTTTGAGATCATCTTCAAGTATAATATTGATAATGGCTTAAGAGTGTAAGTTAGCCCTCTCAAAAACTAATACACTTTAGTTTGTTAAAAAGCAAAAAACCTCAACACTGGAAGATATTTTAAATATTCAAAATAAAACACAACAAACAAGAATAATATATATATATATATATATAATAAAAAGAAAATAGAAGACACACAACCCAATTGATAAATAAAATGGATTGTGATGTCTCTCTAAACAAAATTTCCCTTCAGAAAATACAGAAGCTTATTTTAATACGTCGTGTGATTAATTGATTAATTTCATATAGTGACAGGCTTGTCTGAGGGGAACAAAAAGGTGAAGGAACTGGGTCAAAGATGATTAGTTTTGTCACTATGTACTTTAAGTTTTTGTTTCCTCCCTGTCAGGTTCTGACGGACAGGAAGTCCTTCTGGTGACCGTGCCAGATTTCAGCAGCACCCAGACCGCCTGCCTGGTCAACCTGCGCACCCTGCGGTGTGAGCCGGTTTTCTTCTCAGCCTTCTCCACTGACGAAGATGAAGAAAGTGAGATGAACATCAGTCATTAGCAGGAGAACTATTTCCATCTCAGCTGGACTAAAAGTTTTTTGTTTTTTTTTCCTTTGTGTACTGTTCAGGTTGAGGTTGTTAAAGCTGGCAACTTGGTAACAAAGACTAGGCTCTATTAAGAAAAACAAACCAGACACTTGTTTATTATCAGTTTTATTAGGAGCCACCTGTGCCTCTGATGATGCTGCCATCGCGACCTGCTTTCCACACAATTATGTGTCTTGTAAAAACTGTTACCGACATGAGTGACTACAGTGTAAATAATTCAGCTGTTTGTTTTTTTTAAACTTGTGTTCTCAATAAACATCTTTTCATGAAGCATACATTTACAAAAGAGACAAAAATAACAGCGTCGACTTTGAGCTGGACAGAATTGTCTATAAACATGGATTAGTTTTTAGTTGTGTAACAGAAACTTTTCACCGTAGTTGCATGTACATTCTCACTGCATTTGTTAAAAAAAAAAAGAAAAAAAGACTGAACTGACAACAAGGGCTGCAATTACAAACCTGGAATGGTTTACTGAAACAAGCTGGATGTTTTTAGTTTTGTTGGTTTAATAGTCGTCAATCTTGTATTCGTAGTTATAATCCAGGAGAGGTGTGAAGGATTCTACCTCCCCTAATCCCCATGAGTCGTACCACGATGTTGTTGGAGCTGCTGCTGTTGTCGTTGTCGTCGTCGTTGTGGGCATCGTCGTTGTCGATCTCAATCTCATTAACCTCTGCTGCCGTAGACGGCGGATACGCGCAATCCTGAGCATCCTCCTGCGCTGAGGATTTACATTGGAGTTTGAAGAAAACCTGTTGCTGCTAGTAATCACATGCTTCTGGCTGCCGCTGCTGCGCAAAGAGGTTTGTGTTCGGGAGTTGCTGTAACTGAGTCGAATTGGCTTGTTGCCGTGAAGGGCCATGATCTGTGAAGAAGTCAATGCAAACCTTTGTTTACACTGCGGAGAGTCCAGATGTTGAACATTTCGACAAACTTCTGTTTCGTCTATTATAAAATCTGAATAATAAACATTGAAGGTCGTGGTTTGTAGTGTGGAAAAAGTTGGAGGAGGTATGAACATTTCTGAGAGGTGCTGTATATTTAGCCGGGGTCAGAGTGTGACCTCACCTGTTTAATGCGGTCCCAGTTGGACTTGGCCAGGTTAAAGCTGCAGGAGGTCGCTCCAGACTCGTAACCCACCACGCAGAGTTTAGTCTCAGAGGAGAAGCCTTCGGCCTTCGCCGTCACCCGGTACTCCCCCGGGTTCAGCAGCCGCCAGTAGTCCCCGGTTGGGGCTGGGGTAATATTAAAAAAAAAAAAAGGTAGATAAGCATGTTTAAAAGTGTCGGTAGTTGAAAATGGGCAGCAAATGTGTTTAAATGGGGATAAAGTGTTGTCACCTGTGGTAACATCATGGTTTATTCCCTCCACAGAGATCGTGGCGTTTGCAATAGGATTTCCCTGCTGATCTTTCACAATGCCTCTGATGCCACGATGCACCTAAAGAACAGGAATGACAAGACATGAGGAAACGCGCTGTTTGTTCTCATGTTACTGTTTAATAAAATGTGCTCTAACGAGCTGTAATTCTGCATTTTCAATAAGTAAACATGTAAAGAAATCTGGCCACACCCATGATGAAAAGACAAAAAAAGATGTTTACATTTCGTTAAGTTTTTAATTTTATTTCCTTCACTCACAGGAGACTGTTTGGTATACAGTAATTTGTGATTTTATCTAATCGCACAAGGACTTTATAAACCAAACCACTCTATATAAGTCATGTCTAAATGAGATTGTGTCTGGAGGACAACTGATTTTCAAGGTAAGACATCCTATATTTAGGGGTTTTGGAAGAGGAAACGATTAGTAGATTTGAAATTTAGCAATGATAAAATCTGGCTTGCATCCAGATCAGGTTGCATTCTTGTGACTCACCTGCTCCATGAAGGTGAGCATTGCTTCCCTGTTTTTCTCCCATTCTTGGGCCAACTCACTCTGATGAGGAAATTTATCACAACCCAGGAAAATGGACAACTCATAGCAGTTGGTATGAAGATAGCTGAAGTCATTCATACCTGGACAGAAGATCACAGACATATTTATTGACTTTGTCCCCATTGTGACCAAAACAAAGAATGAATGCTATTCCAAATCCCTGGATTCGGTTTGATTAAAAAATCTAATTCTAAAGGGAAATTAAATAAATTCATGTGTTGTAGTATAAAATCCAGCATCCAGGCATGCAAACTGTTTCTACAAACATTTGTTTCAAAAATCGTTGCTCTCAAGACCTTAATGAATTCCAGGAATCCATCGTTACAAGAAGCCCGTTTGCTAAATTTCCTTGTTACTAAACATTCCACAGGAAACTATTAGTGCAACTATAATGACAACTGGCAACTTGGCCACAGAGTAGGGACAACAGCTGAAACATTTAGTGTGCAGAAGCTGACTGTGGATTCAACAGCCACAGACCTCTGAACCTCAGATTGGCTCTAAAACAGCACAGACTTCATCATAAAATGTGTTTCCATGGCTAAACATCTGGATCTGAACTTTATATCACCAAATGCAATGCAAAACCACCCCACAAGACTCAAAAGCATTGGAGACATACTAACTGGAACCATATTACCTCTTTGTCTGGCAATCTTATGGTCTCAATTTAGTGGATTCATCAAGAACAGTAATTGTCTGACTGTTTTGCCAACTGTTGTGTTGTGGGGTTGTTGGTCAGGGCTTAACCCATTAGTTTCACTAAAAGACACTCTGGTGTTGAAGTATTTGAAGATGTTTTACACATTTTAATACTTCTCACCTTGTGACAAACATGACTTTGTATCACAGGACATTGCAAGGTCCACGAAGGGGGATGTTTTGGTGTGGAGGAACTTGACTAACCTGCACAGTTGTAACCTCAACCTCAGGATTAACTGAGTCAGTTAATTCTTATAAGGGTTAACCTACAAGGGCGTGCTTATAGGTTTAGGAAGTTATTAAAGTTCATGTTTCTTTGACTGCCGGGTGTAGTTGCATATCATGTCCACCAGGGTGTGCTACCTCTCAAGCAGTCAGCAGGTTGTTACTTACTCCCGGTGACGGGCTTCCACTTTGCCCGGTTGACCATGCCGACTGCTCCTACGGGTATGTCTCCGTGGCAGGACCCGCGGTAGTTGTGGGTCATGGTCAGGTGTGTGGAGGCGTACGACACAGCCAGCCACCTGAACAGGGACTCGTCTGGGGTCAGCCGGGGCTCGTCTTCGGGCTCACTGTAGTGGTATCCAGCCCCGCGCCCTCCGTCGTCCTCCTCTTCCTCTCTGTGTCCATAACCCTGGCTGTAGCCATGTTCGTATCCGGGGTCGTATCCTTGGTCGTATCCATGACCTCGCCACTCTTCCTCTGGCTCTGCGTATCCTCGACTTCTCCAGTCCTCCTCTGGCTCCTCCTGGTAGCCCCTTCCCCACTCGGTTGCATCAAAGCCTTCATCCTCGTACCTGGAGGGATGTTATTCTAGCTTAAGTCTTTCAAAACAACTCTGATTTATGTACTGGAAAAGGAGGGAAGAATTGCAAAGCAAAACAACCTGAGAGGCAAAAATTTATGCAGAGAAGAAGAGCAATAAATTCACGGAGGAAATGTCATACTGTCTCTTCTTGCGGCTGCGGGATTGCTCGCTCTTGGCAGGCTTGTTGAGACTTAGACTGTCATAAGGATAGGCCACGATGGCCTCTCCCCCTTGGAAGTTTGCACCCAACACAAATGGGTAGGTTTTCATCCAGGAAATAATGGCTCTGGTCTCCATAGCAATCTGGAGCAAAATCAGAAAGATAAAGATTCAACACATCTGAAAAGAGTAGAACAGAAACAGCAGTTCAGGTGTGACAGCAGCATCAGGTATAGGAAATGTTCTTAAAGTGTTAAAAACATCTTCTAAGGCCAAATGTGTTATACATCTAACCCAGCAAGCATTTTAAGACTTATTTGTGAGTTCTTTACCGAGGTGTTGAACTCAAAGTTTTCTGGTATGGGCACATGATGGTTGGGGGTCAGTTTAGGCACCATGCCCTTATCCTCAGCATCCCACAAGATGCTGTTCAGGTCAGGGAAGTTCTGGAAGATGTCAAAGCCGTCCTCAGTGAAGTGTCCCATGGTCCAGCTGCTCAACTCCGAGCCCTGCAGCAGGAAACATGAGGAAATCAGCTGATGAGTGCACTGACTTTGGTTCAGCAGCATCTCCTGTTAGTTTCTTCTGTTTGTTTTTGCAGGTTGACCCGATAGACATGACTGCTTTTCTTCCACTCACCACCTCGAAAGCTGTCTCGTGCCCGTCAGGGTTCAGAGAGGGAACCAGGTGGATGCGTATTCCCTCCACCAGGCGCTGGGCTCTGGGGTTCCTGTCTTTGTATTCTTTACACAGGTACTGCATGAGCAGCAGGATCAGCTCTCTCCCCACTGCCTCGTTCCCATGGAGACCAGCCGTGAAGCGAAACTCCGGCTCACCTGAGGAGACGGCCTGTTATTCTCTGTTAACCACAACCTGCACGTCTACCTGATTTTACTACCAGGTGATACGTTCAAGGCGTATCTGTATTTTTTTCAAGCAGGGTTTCACTTTAAAAAGAATGACATGCACAAGTAGCCGTACCTCTAGAACATGTTTTTACTTTACAAACAGAAATACCAGTGTAGTTTAATTGCAAACCTTAACTGGACAGGTGTGTCAGTCATGTTCTTATTCTCACCTATTTCGTGCTCCGTGGGGTTTCCAGAGATGATCATTGCCATGATTTCTTGTCCCTTAGAGCTGCGGCCCAGGCTGTAAACGTTGGTGATGTTGGGACACTCCTCATGTACCGACTTCATCAGCTGGATGAGTCAGAAATGATGCATGTGAAGTGTTGCTCACGGAGACAACAAGCGGTTCACCGTCAAATACTCACATTGTCTTTGTCATTTTAGAAAGCAACACTGCCTTACTGCACTATTTTTATAATATTAGTTTTAATTAGGGCGGCACAACATCAGGAAATTACGCATTTGGAGGATTGTTGAACACTGTGATCAAGTCAGTGTTGACATTTTCATTCTTATCCATCATCATTATGATGCTTCGGTCGCTCTGTGGAAGTTCTAGTATCGCAGAGCACCATCGTCTTTGTCAGGTGTGGTATCCGCGCCATTGAACAGGCTGAATATTTGAATTCTTAGCATGCAAGGTGCACATTTTTAAAACATAATAGGCAACAAATATTTAATGCTTAACAGTCCTTTACAATGTTAATTTTGCACAGTCTGAAATTGCCATGCTATAGTTATTATGACTAAAACGATTAATCAGATTAATCATGACGGATCAATTATTGAGACAATTGTCAATTAATTTAGTGACTGATTATTCATTAACTGAAGCATACAAACTCAAAGAAGACAATTTTCTAAAAGAACAACACACTCAGAGGAGATATTAAGCCAAAACTGTACAAAGAAATATATATACATTTTGCATTCAAGATAAAAAAACAATCCATTTGTCTGTACAAATGATCTACCCAGAATAATTGTAACTATTCCCAGTTCAAATTCTAAAAAAAAAAAAAAAAACTTCAATAAAAAATCTTTTGCTGTCTAGTTGGTCAAGCAAAAAATGAGTCAAAAGATCAGCACCTGTCGACTTCTCACATGTTGATGTTTGTAGAATTTTTTTTAGCTGCAGATGCATCCTGTGCTACAAATGATTAAGAAATGAGTTATAGCATTAAATGTTTATCATCTTATTTAAAAAAAAATGAACTGAATTTGAAGAATCTTTTAATGTACTTCTTATATTGTACAAATAAAAGGCTTAAATAAAAAATCAGCAGAATGTGGCAATTTTTTTTATCTAATTAAACGATTAATCATCAGAATAATCGATAGATTAATCGATAACTAAAATAATCTCTAGTTGCAGCGCTAATAATTATAAGACACTGTGTAGACTAAAGTGATAATGGTCCTCAGGATGCACTTTGAGGGATACTCACTTCCACCATCTCTGAGTAGCTGTGGTGTTTGAACTCCAGGTAATCCACAGGAGTCACCTCATTCTGCCTGTACAGAGCATCACCTGGGTCTGAGAGCAGAAACCGATTAAAACACACTCCTCTTTGTGTGTCTCACACTGTGTTTCTGGGCGGTGGCGGGGGGCTCACCAGGCAGAGGGCAGCCCAGGACCTCCAGCCTCATGCACAGAGAGCCGTTCCAGCTCTGAGGGATGATCCGGATGTAGCGAGCCAGCACCGGCTCGGCGAGCCGGTTCATGACGGGAGTGTCCTTATCGTTGTTTCCGAAAAACAGCTGAACGAGACGGGAGGTCGGGGATTCAGCGATGGAGCAAGGAGGAGGCGACGCAGGTTGAGGTCAACTCACCCAGTCTGCGTATCCATCGTGAATGGTGGTCCATTCTCTGCTGTCGTTGCTGAAGGCCAGGAAGTAGGATGTGACGAAATCACTCCTGAAATGAGTCAACAGGAGATTAGCATGTGGAGTTTATTACTGAGATGAAACGCTCCGTATCAGTGTCGGTGTGTGTGTGTGTGCGTGGGCGTGTGTGTGTATGCTTCTCACTCATTCAGGGCATCTCGGCCTTGAGTAACAACTCCAGTGAACTCGGTCTCCCTGCGAGCGTCGACCTCAAACCAGTGGATTCTGTCCTCTGAGTTTGCACACCATGCTCCACCTCTCATGTTGTCCTCATCCTCTGAGCCCTGGGAACCACACAGACCAGAGTCTGCTGCTCAGTCCTCTGGCTTGCTGACGGTTTGAGCTCTAAACTCAAAACATGCCACGTGATTTGATTTTACGTTTCTCTTGACTTTGAAACGGCAAGCCAAAGTGTGTTTTTGATTTAATATCTCAGTTGTTTGCGAGAATCTCTGATTAATGGAAGTGACTGTCTCAGCAGTAACTGTATTTTACAAAGCTGCTAAGGGTGATCGAGTGGTGTATTCAGACTGCGGCCCTGTCTGCCTACCTGCATGTTGAGGCGCGCCCTCTGAGGAGAGAAGGTGTACTGAGACATAGAGGAGGCTGTGAGCTGGTCTGACTCGATCTTATGGGACTCCATCCCCAGAGGAGGACATTCTGCCACATGCGGAGGCACAAAAGAATGAGATGAAACGATAAAAAAATAGTAAATTTTCACCATCTTTTCCAGATTTTACTGACTCACTCTTTGGCTCCTTGTAGACACGTGGTCTGTTCCTGGCCCGCTCCTCGGCCTCCTTCAGCTTCTCTGCTCGTTCTGTCATGGGTCAGAAGAGCAGTCTGAATAAAAAATAAATTGCACTGTTTTTCCTGAATTTATTTCTTTTTCTTTTCTGCTTTCTCTGCCCAGACACAATTTAGCAACTTTTCTTTTTGTTTTTTTTTTTTTTAACGTTTTACTCGCTAAAAATCCTCCTGAGGATGTGAAGAGCTGGAGTCTGGCGGAGGGAAGAAATTTAAAAACAAAACCAGATGTTATGACTTGGCCTTCAGTCCAGATTTGCTCTAATAAAACTCAGGCCATCCTGACCTCAAACAGAACCGTCCCAAAGCACATTCAAAGTAAGGAAACAACGACCTGATTGAAAATGCCTTTACAGTCAGGCTGAAAATATTTAGAGTTCAGTATAGATATTGACAATTAGAAGTAGAAACAGAACTCATGCAACCAGAAAATGTTTTTTTTTTCCCAGTCTATTATTCTCCAGTTTTGGTTGAAAGTGTGTGAATTGTGACCTCAGTTTCCTGTTTTTAGCGGTCGTCGAGGTCTTCTGCTGCTGTAGCCGATAAGCTTCACGTTTTGTTGTGCTGTTAGCATTCGGCAATGGCTCTCTGCTTAGCTTGGTTTCAACAAGTTGTTATTTAAGCTACTGTTTCCTTTGTATCATAAAGTCAATTTCAAATATAGAACTGCTGGATGTTGCTTTTTCTGACCTCTGTAAAACCAAGAGAAGGCCGTGAAGTTTAATGTATTTGGAGCTGTGGTAGCTGACGGTAGCTGGAAGGACTCCCAAATCCACTTCTGTTTAGGGCCTCCCCATAGAGGAGCACTAGACACTCTAACACACTTATTTTTTCTTTGCTTTTGTCTCACCGAACTCTTCTGCAGGCCCATGGTAAAGGTGACAGCATTAGGCTATGGAAACATCTGCTTCAAGTGAAGCTAAAATCCAATCGGTAGCAGACTGTGGCTGCTGGAGGTGACCTTTTGACCCCAACTCCTGTCTGAGTTATTTATCATTTTTACTCCCGAACCTGAATGCATATTGCAAACACATGGCAGCCGTAGTGACTGGTTGAATTGAGCGTGCTTTGAGTTTGCCCGATGAAAACTCCCCCCTGGCGTCTGTTTTCCTCGTAGCTCCAATCCGATCCAAACAGTTTCGTCTCTGTTTGTTTTCCCTCTAGCTCACGGGAGATTTCTGAACTGTTGGCATGCCTGATCTCAATTCTGCTTTGATTGGATAAACCTCGGCCCCTTTCGTGCAAGTTAAAGCAAGACTCTTCACAACGTCTGCAGCAGCGCATTTATAAGAGACAGGAGAAAACAGTGCACATGTTAGAGCGTTGTTTTGTTGTCCTTTAGTACTTTTGCTGTTAGGTCAAAGGGACTATGGACATAATTGCACAGAAAGATAATTTCCAAAAGGGTTTGGGTAAGCCCACATCTGGGTTCTCTTACCTCTCTCCTCCCTCTCTCTCTCCTTCTTGGCTCGCTCTCTTTCTTTCTCTACCCACTTTTCATCTGTGTCATAGTCTTTCCGTCCTGCAGCGGAAAAAGAGAACTGGTAACTTTATGGAAGCGCTCACGAAGGCACGTCTCTCTAGTTTAAAACATGGAAACAAAGAGAAAAAGATTGTGAAAGATCAGCTTTTATTTTGTAAGGTTATGGACCTTACGAAAGGATATGTAGGTTTCAGACATATAGAAGCTTGCAAGATTATCCACACCCCTTGGCGGACTAAGACATTGGGGTGCATAATTGTGAAATAGGAAATTACAACAGATTGGCTTTCAAGATCAAAATCCGGGAAACAAAAAGATTATCAGGGATTAGTTATTAATCTGGAAAATGTATGACCTGAGTGCTTATTCCCTCTTTCTGAGTAATGAGGACCATGTGGGGGTTTGTGGGACATATTTGACCCGTGAGTGCTCACTTACTCATTCCGTATTCATCGTAATCATCATACCAGGTCCTCTCAAATGGAGCAGATGTTGTGGGTTCTTCTTTGTTTAAAAAAAAGAAAAAACATCAGCAGAACAAAGTTAGAAAGCCCCATTTCGTCATCTAAAAACATCTACTTCTTTACAAGTCTTCTTTATGAGATTACACTATTTAATCAGCAGTTTTACACGTTAGCCCTGCCCTGATTTGCTCGACCACAACATCAGATCTGCTTCTGTGACGCCTCACTATAATCAGGTTGTTAGAGCCTTAATTTACATTTACAGGAATCATAAATTAGTTGGGATCTGATGACAGGGCTCCTCCGAATGCCACAACAAAACCGTAGACGGTCTTGTTGACTTAGTGGATCCAAGCAAACCCACCCACTCCTGTCTGCAAATGTAGGGTAGGTTGTTGCACAGAGTCACTGTAATGTCATTGCCATGTGCTCATGAAAGCCACAAGTGGAACAGATATTCCATATGTCCCTAACTCCTGGAAACGTCTCACTGCTTGATTTGAAAATTTGCCATATTTTTTGGGGGGTGGGGGTTTGTTCATTTTTCTAAGATCGCTGCATGACAGCAGGTACCTGGGATAGTTTCCACTATGATCTCGGGGCTGACCTCTTCTCCATCTGGGAATTTATCTGGAAGCTCGACTGCGGGAGGGAAAACCAAGACAGAGCAAGAGTTTAAATGACAAAACTTAGAGTCATTTAACTTGACAGATAATTTAACACAAAGTGAGTGAGGAAAAATGCTGGAAGAACTACATTTTTTTTTTGGCAAAACACTGGAAACACAGAGTAACGCCAACACGTTTGGAGTGTCAAACAAAGTTTTCCAGCACCGGCGGAAAAATTTGATGATCTTTTTGACCTCAGCTAGAGACAAAATGCAGAAAAGTGTTCACTGTTGTGGCTGCAGAAATAAAACCAGGAGGACTAAAGAGTCCCAAACGTACTTGTTGCATCCCAGTAATCGCTGTTGTCTGTGCCGTACTTCTCAGGGGCCTCGGGGGTCGGGTCCGGCTCATTCCAGTAAGTGTCGTAGTTATCGGTCACAGGAGTGTACAGCTCCTTCTCAACTTCCTTCCAGAGAACATCGTAGTTGTCAGGCGGTGAAGTCGACGGCTGTCCCTCAATGGGATTCCAGTAGTCATCGTAGGCGTCAGTCTCGGGGTCGTCTGTTACCCTGTGAAGGTACGGGGGCTCAGTGTTTGGAGATGGAGTGGTGCCAGTCCCCCAGTAGTCAACGTCTGCTGTCCAGTAGTCTAATAGAGGACAAAGCGAAGATGTGCAAATAAAGTTGTTGAATCATATCAATCAATCATTCGAGTTGATTTGTCTTGCACATTTCAGCAGCAACGTCGTCCAAAGTGCTTTACGTCGTAAAAACACAGAAATGAAAACTCACAAAAATATCATTCAAGTCCCAAGAAAAAAAACTATTATAGCTAAATCTAGACTTATTTCATGTGACTGAGGTCAAACTGTTGTGTTCACAGCCAAACAGACTTTAAAAAGAAGCTGGAAAAAGAGTTAAAATGAAATAAACGATATAAAAAAATATCTAAAAAAAAGTGGCAACAATTTATCCAGAAGTTAATATAAACGAACCACCATTATTATAGTTATTCTTTTGAAAAACAAAGAAAAATCTGAATAACCAGAAAAACTAAACAAACATTTAGTTATTGATATTGCAATATCAATATTGCAATTTAATTGCAATATTGATATGGCACTTATCAATATCAATAGACGTCAAACATGTTGGTCAATGTTTTATTTATCAAAACTCTAAACAGATGGGTTTTTAGCCCAGATTTAAAGGAACCTAGTGATTCAGAAAATCTTTAATATATTTTGGTGCTAAGCCATTAAATAATTTATAAACTAACAAAAGTATCTTAAAGTCTATTCTCTGAGCTAGACTTTAAGCTAGCTTTAGGGACTAAAGTCCTTAAAGTGTAGGGACTTTAGACCTGAGATGATCTATCTTCCTAGTTTTAGTGAGAACAGTTGCAGCTGTCTGTCTGATTAAAATTTTTAGCTGTTGCAGTAATCAGTTTGACTAAAGATAAACGCATGGATGAGTTTATCTAGATCTTGTTGGAACATTAGTCCTTTAATCCTGGAAATGTTCTTCAGGTGGTAGAAGGCCGACTTTGTAACTGCCTTTATGTGACCCTGAATGTTCTGGTCTTATGTGCAATAAGACTGAGTGGGACAAATTCAATTAACCAACATCCTAAACATAAGGAGTTATTTGCCTGAGTCGATTGGTTGCATCAAGGTGTACAGAGATTTGGAAATCTGTTTTCAGTCTGCAGCAAAAAGAAACACAATGAGCCTCATTCGCTACAAGTTGCTGCAGACTGCCAGTCAGCTTGCTGAAACAAGGGTCCTACCTTTTCTTTTTAGCTACTATAGTTATTTTTGTGAAGCATAAATATGTCAACCAATCGTCTTCCTATTCAAAACGGGAAAGACAGGAGAATAATTCAGCAAATGGCTGCTGGAGTCAAAACTGTAAATAAAAAGTTTAACACGGCGCTAACCAGACTCAGGGAAGTAGTCAACCTCAGCGGGGGGATCAGTGGGAGGCTCTGTTGGGAACGCTGGAAGAAAGACAGAAACCAGGTCAGCAAATCTCCTCTCAGTCACTCCAGTTCAGTAGAAACATGACTGCAGTGTGTTGTTCTCACTTGTTGTGGTGGGTGGGAGGGTTGTGGTTGTGGTCTGCTTGTCTTTCTTCTTCCCCTTCTTGTCAGTTTTAGGCTTTTTAGTGGCGTTTGGATCCTTTGGCTCTTTCTTCTTTTTGTCTTTCTTCTTCTTTTTGCCGTCCTCTGGGGCTCTTCTCAGTCTGCTCAAAATGCCTGGAGGAGACAAGAAGTAGAAATAGTCGGAACAAATTTCAAGGTATTAAACTTTTTGTTTAATACCCTAAAAAGTTTATATTGCATCATTTGGGAGCAACTTATTGAGAGGCAGAAACCATACAGCTGAATTTGTTTCAGCTTCTTTTTTTCTTTTTTTTGATCCATCAGTATTTCCTTTTGAGGTCGTCCGAAGCTCTGCTGAGCCTTCATGGAAAACACTTCTCTCTTTTTCCATTAGCCGCGTACCACCAGCTGGGATTCAAGGATGCTAAATCTGTCAACATACTCAGCAAACTATTCTCACCTCAGCATCTTCAGCGAAGCTCAGCACAGAGCTGATATTTTCTCACACATAAACATTATGAACAATAATGCCACGGTCCGCACTAATCTTCCAGGACTTTCATAAGGGAGAAGAAAAAAAAAAAAATCAGCATCTTCAAAACAAGTAACACCTCCTGGGCTACCAGCACAGAGTTCGTCTGGGAAAAAAAGAAAATGACCTGGTGGTGGACAGGCGAACATCTGGACTTTCTCCAGATGTTCTCACTCAGACTCTGATGCCCTGCAAAAGTATTTGCATTGACTAAACTTTTCCACATTAACTTACAACCTTGACCTGGGGTATGTTTTCCTGGGACTTCATTCAACACAAAGTGGCGCCTAATTGGAAAGTGAAAGGGAAATGCTTTCTGTTCAGCTCTCTTTGCTTGGATACACCTAATAAAATTAAAGCACAAGTAACTGTCTTCAGAGGTCACTTTATTAGTAAATAAACTCCACTTTTGGGTAATTTAATCACATTACGTTCATGGATATGTTCTGTGAAGGCCTTGGATTTTGTTGCGGAGAGGTCTGAAGAGAAAATAAAACAGATTTTACAAGCTTCGAGCATCTCACAGAATGCTGTTCAATCTGTCGTAAGACAGTAGAAAGGACAACTGCAAACCTACCTAGAGGATTTCTCTAAGAGGACAACTGTATTGCTGGATGAACTGCAGAGGATTGCAGCTCAGGTGGGAGAGTGTATCTTAGAGACAACTGAGTTTAGCACTCTGCAGTTCTGGACTTTGTGGAAAAGTTGCAGGAAGGATGGCATTTTTGCAAGAAAACCACAAAATGCCATGATTACCGTTTGCCACAAGCCAAGTAGGTTAACGGCATGTTTAACGAGGCTCTCTGACCAGAGGAGACAAGAATGGAGCGTTTTGGATCACAGGAGCAGCATTATGCATGGTAAATAAATAAAACTGCACGTCACTCTGAACACGACATCCCCACAGTTAAACATGGTAGTGGCAGCATCCTGCCGATATGGATGCTTTTTGTCAACCGGCAGAACCGAAGGGAAAACGGATGGAGCTAAATACAGGCTGATAGTGAAAACAGCAAAAGGACTTGAGAGTGGGTGTGGAGGTTCAACTCCCAGCAGGACAAAAACCCCGTAACATGCAGGATGAGTTCTAATAGAATAGAAATATCCTCTACTGTCCCACAATGGGAAAATTTCTGTGCAACAGCAGCAAAGTGACAGGAAATCAAAGCAAGTAGATTCACACACACAAAAAATAAAAATAAAAGATAAATCAAAAAATTTGAAACGGTGCAGTTATTAGAAATAGTCCAAAGGAATGTGCGACTGAGTACGTTAATTCAAAAACGTACAAAATGTGCATGATGTATATTGGAGCAACAAAAATACAGATTGTTTACAAAAAATGACAATAAAAACGGCCAAACAGTAGATGCCGACAGAAGAGTTATTCAAAATGAGTGAAAGCTGTGAGTTGTTGTGAGTGCCGATGGTTACAGAGTGTGACAGCCTGCTGGGAGGAAGGATCTACAATGACTGCTCCTTTGTGCACCTGGGATGTAAGCAGGCTGTCACTAAAGACTGATCTCTCCATGCCTGGGGTGGGACAAAGGTTCAGATCAGTTCATATTTATGTGTAAGAATGGTCCAGTCAAAGTCCAAAACTTGATCAAAATCTGTCGAAATTTGAACATTTCCATTCACAGATGCTCTTTGTCCAGACTGAAGCGAAATGTGGATCTGCAGAGCATCCATTCAGCAGGACTTAATACAAAATTCAAACCAGCTTTTAACACTTCAAGTTGTAGAAAAAATATTGAAAATCGTGTACATTTTGCATTTTTAACATTACAAAATGTGATGCTAGGACCACAAGGCGCCGTGCACCTCAGCAGTTTTATTGTTTTGTCTAAGAGCGTCACTCAGCTTACCCTCCTGTGAGGTCACCTCTGCCTCTCTCTTGGCCTTGATGCTGCTTCCCAGTGGGTGTGGGTCCCCCGCAGGCTCCTGCTCGCTTTCTGGTTCATCCAGGGACTCGTCTTGCAGCTGATCTTGAGTCTGCTTCTCCTGCAGGAGAGAAGCTATTCCCCCGGCACTCCTCCCTCCTCTGGGAATCAGCAGGCAGCAGAGGGCCAGCAGAGCCACAGACGCAGTCACAGTGTGGCTTTTCATATCTGCTGCTGCTGCTGCTGCTGCAAAAACTACAAAAAATTTTTTTTGGAAAAATCCCTGGGTTTTGGAGTGTGCACGTCTTCTTCGTCAGCTCGCTTCACTTGATCCTCCAGGAGCTGCGGCGTTCAGCCTCTTTTCAACGCTTTCCAAACTTTTTACCCCACCAGGGAGGTCTCCTCCTTCTGCTCCACACGTACCCACATCCACAGCGTATCGTGTCAGCTGGGCTGAGGCTGGGCTAGAGAGCGACTGACAGGGGAGGGGGAGGGAGAGGTGAGAGAGAGGCAGGGAGGGGGCAGTCAGCAGAGACACAGGGAGAGAAACATCTAAAGCAAAGCCGGTCAAATGAATAGTCAGAGCTCCTAATTGGTCATCTGAAAAAACAATAATAAGGCTAAAGGATCCCCTTCACCTGCAGGACGAGTCACAACAGGTGTAGAGCTAAGACCTCAGATTGCAGGGCAGGTGGGGCCCCCAGGACCGCTGGGGCTTGAGAAGGACCGGTCTGCTTTCTGTCTGCTGAAATTCCTTCTCAGAGAGCCGCAGCCCTGCAGAACCACCACAAAGCTGAACAGCGGGAGAGAGGAGTGACTCCTCGGACACCAGGTTACACAAGCAGAGCCGCAGGGAGAGGGGGAAAGACGGGAGCACGGAGGAGGAGGAGGATTTGGTGCAACAAAGCCAAACAAAGATAATTGACAGAAAGAGAAATCTTAAGTAGATAAAAACAAGATGGTGTTCTTTGTCAGGTCAGAGGTTTCTTCACGTTAGTGTGTGTTCTCCAATGGTGGCGGTCGTGTCAATCGGTGTCTCCTTTTTTGGAGAAAGTAAGCAGCCCAGCAGAGGGGAGCTCACAACACAGGACGGCCTATTCTTATTGCATGCGGTGTTTTCTTTTCCGTCTGTCTCCTGCTCTGTCTGCCGTTTGGAAAGTTTGCTCAGAGACTTGATCGCTGCTTGATTCATAAAATTTACCTCTGGGATAATTTAGGGTAAACTTCTGGCACTCTGATAAAACACAGCCGGACATTTTTAAACAGGAGTTTGATCCTGAAGGTAGAGTGTGCGTGCAACAAAAAAACCTTAAAAGTCAATATATGAACGCTTGCAAAACACTTTAGAAAAACTGCACAGTGTCAAAAGGATCAGACTGAAAACTGAGGCTACCAGGCCTTTAGCATATAAACCTGTTAAAACAGTTTGGCTCATAGGAAAACATGAAATGTTTGACAAGGATTGGACTAAGGAGGACTACATTGAAACTGTGCAGCCGTATCTCTGGTGGGTATTACTGCAGCTGCGAAGAATGCAGCCGATAGTTCGGGATACAGTGAGGTCAAGAAGAGGCCGATTTAACCAACGGGGATTGAGACACTAGTGGAAGAGAGCAAGCTGCAGAAGGAGAAAATGAGACTCTTTCCAAACGTCTTTACATAAGAAGCAGTGGAAAGAAAGTAAGTGAAAAGGAATGAATTCTCGACCACCAAAAAAAAAAAAAAAAAAAAGAAGGTCTCTCTGTTTGAAACGTAATTTACTCCAGAGCGACAAATCACCTATAATCTTGGCTTGGGGACAAAGAGCAGACCCATTTAAAGCCACAGCGATGCAGAAGTCAGACCACCAACATTACTGCAGGTGTTTGTGAGCATAAACTTCTCGGGCAAAAAAACATGTTTTACTACGGTTTTTACTCTTTAGGTTAGTAACTTTACTAGATAAACCAGCAGGCGTTCTCTACAAACTTTTTCACTTTCATATTTAGCCAAATTGTTTACCATAAGCTCTAATTTATGTTAGTCGCAGCAGGTTTGTGTTGTTCTAAGAACCCATTGGGAGACATTCAGATGCCTTAAGTTAAATACTGACATATCACTCTGTATGGTTGCATGTTCAGCGTTTAGATCACAAAGTGCAGGGTAAATTTTATAAACTGTTGATAGCTGCTGGCGTGAATGGAGATATATGGGTGTTATGCTTTTATTTAAAATCCTTGAAAAATCTATTTGTTTCTTAGGGAGCTAAAGAAATAGCTGAATATTTGAAAGAGAAAGAAACCCTTGTTTTGATGAATTTAGAGAGGGATAAAAAGCCTAACAGTGTCGATAAATCTGTATGCATTGGTCAATTTTATTATTTGACCAATACATTGCAATCATTGCAACCCATTTTTCTTGTTGTGGTTGATGTTTATGCTACACAATTGACAGTCTTTTGACTTTTCTCCCAATATTCACATTTAATAAAAAAATATTATTTTGAGGACAGTAAAAATATCCCCAAAATAACATTTTTATTGTAGCGCAGTCAAGCCTTTTTGAGGAAAGACTGGAATTGAATATGTGAAGAAAATTGGGACTTTCAGCTGCTTCCATTCACTGTCGCTATGTTTCACACAACCACAGCATGGCTCCCTGATGTAACGTCCTGTAGAGACACAGAGGCTGGAAGATATTACAGTGCTGAAGCCTGTGCACATAATAATAACTGTGCCGGTCAGAAGCAGAGCGGCGGTGATTCAACACTGTGGCAAATTGGGGGCAAACCAAGCCTGGAATGCCTAAGTCCTGTTTGTCTCCTGACTGCCTCCACCCAGCTGGAAGAAATCACTATAAACTCACTTACCTTATAAACTCACTTCCAAGCTGAAGATTTTATTCGGAGCTGTATCCATAACACATTTACATATTTCTCAAATTATGGCCATAAAAAAAAAAAGGTCAACGATAAAAAAAAAAAAAAAAAAAAAAAAAAAAAATATTGGGACAAGCCGATAAAATACTGGGAGAAAATGTTCAGGTCGAATGTGACCAAAGATTAACTCTTTGGAAGTCATTGCACAGAGAAACTCAAGTGTATATGACATCACTGTGACAAAAGTGATGATTTCAGGTGGGATTATTATGATTTGGGGCGTCTTACAGAGTATGGTGGAGGCAGACTGCATATCACTGAAAAAACGATAAAGAAAGAAATGTGCCTGGATATATATATTTTTTTAGAAGAATTTAAGGAAACATGAGTGTGCATTTCAAGCGAGACAACAAACCCAAACAGGAAGGGGATTATTAACCAGTTCTAGAGAAAAAAAAAACCTAAATTGTATCCAATTTAAGAAAAAAAAAAAATCAATGCAAAGCACTTCAGATCAGACAGCATAGAAAAGGCCCAGCAGAACCAGACAGTGTGGAAAACAGGTCAAAGTTACACATAAACAATGCATATGTCTAGTTCCTCCATACAGGAGACATGTTGAACTCATTACCAAGTAAGACTTTTCCACATTAAGATTTCTATAAGTATGTTTATTTCCAGTAACGTTCCATTTTTTTTTATATTCATAACTTCATTAATTGACCAATTTGCTTCAGTTTCTTGAAGTTGCCAACATCTGGCGTGAATTTCATCCATCCATCCATCCATTTTCTGTTCACCCTTTGTCCCTTAATGGGGTCGGGAGGGTTGCTGGTGCCTATCTCCAGCTACGTTCCGGGTGAGAGGCGGGGTACACCCTGGACAGGTCCGTGAATTTCATGTCAGTAGAAATATTAGTGCTATTTTTACTGAGAAAAAAGTCGGCATGTTCAATACGTACTTCACCCCACTGTGTGTGTACGCTCTAGTGTAATCAACAAGCAAATCTATCACATAGGAGAGAGTCGAAACTACAGTAATTAGGTCTGCAAAAAAAATCACAGCTCTTCACGGACTCAGGCATTAATCAACCTGACACTGCTGTTCATGTGCTCCTATATAAATATCTACTATGCTAGCAGAAGCTGAGAAGTGAGAATGCATAATGTTTAGAGCCTCTAGCTGAGCTGAGCGTCAGGATGTGTTGGGCAGGAAACAATGACATCAGAGAGAGAGGAGCGGAGTTGGGGGAGGGAAGCTGGGAGTAAAAGTGAGAGAAAAATGCTGTAATCCAGCAGGCTCACTAGGTACAAACGGATAGAAACCGATTTATAAAACTCCATCCTGCTCTGCTTAATTCATTCTGACTCGTCCTCCACACACCAGCTGGATATCTGATCTGGGAAGGATGGCTGGGCTCTAACACATTAACCCTTAGCAGGGCTTCTGAGTGCTGCAGATCTATTATACCTCATCTGGAAAAAGAGCAGGAAAGTGTTGCCAGGCATCAAACTACTTATACAACAGGGTTTGCAACACACTTTTAGAGGGGATTTTTTTGGCTGAAAGATGCTTCCATCTGTTGCATGCCATGATTCAGCAGGTCCAGCTCATCTGGTCCAGGAGGAATGTGTGCCACAAATCTGGTTAAGAGGCATCAGGCATCAAGATGCCCAATTTTACCAACCAGAGTCTAAAATCTCCTCCGTGTGAACAGCTTCTAATATTTCGGAAGCTTTTCTGGAGCAGCATGTAGCTTGCAAAGTGAAAGCAGATGAGTTTTTGTTTCTCTTTTTAAAGATGAAGACTGCCAGTACAAGAGCTTCAGCTCTGTAAACAGCCCTGCCAATGCAGACGCTTTGCCCAGACGGTTGAGCATCCACGGCATCATCGTTCAGATTTTTTTAAAAAAGTGAATAGTCAGGTTTGAAACCTGAATCTGCTGTGAAACGTGAAATTTTAAAACGACTAAAAGCTAGCTGCAGGTTTTGTCTGGATTTGATTTCTTCCTTTGCTTCCAGCACTATTAAAGGACAAAACATCCAGCGTAATACGTGGTATCATCAAAGAGAATCAAAGAGTGCCCTCTAGTGGCTAAACAACAGAAGAGCTACACCGCAATCCATATCCAAAGTGCATTTGTGTTCAGAAGTTTGCACACCGTAGCAGGATCTCAGCTTCTTGGGCTATTTTTTTTTAGAGTAACAGTGAAAAACACCATAATTAATGGATGAGTGAACAATTGTGTTTGCTATATTTTTTAACAAGGACAAATAAAAAAACTGATCAAATATCACAAACCTGAGTTCTTCATGTTTTCAGATGCACAATTTACATCTATCTAGAGTGTCTTAATCCCATTAAGGTCAGTAGACTCAGATTGTCTCTTCAGGACCTTAAACTCCTCAAAATGATCTGTATGTTCTAGCACGTTCACTTTCTGAACTGAGTCACAGAAATAAATGAACAATTTTTTTCAATATGTTTCATTGAGACATGAAACATATGTCTCAATGACACATATGTTTCATTGAGACATTAAGTCACGACACTTAAAATCAAAAGAGAAAGTGGGAGAATGTAGTTTTTAAACAGCATTTATTTAGCTTTCTCCATACAATACATTTAATGTTTAACAGCACATACTGTATTCTGAAATAACTCTCAGTATAAAATAGTGCTTCTACAATCAAAGAATAGTCATACAATGCTCTGAGGGACATGAAGACTACGGCAACAGTAAAACACCTCCATATTAAAGAACAGGATATTGAGAGAAGTGATTGTATTTGCCGAGCCGCCGCTGTACTACGCAGAAGTCCTGACCCCGGCTCTCAGAGCATCCGACATCCTGCAAGAACCCGTTTTTTTTGTTTGTTTGTTGGTTTCTCAAATAAAGGAACAGAAAAGACCATGGTAAAAGCATAAAGAATATAATGTGTTACGATGACTAAAATGGTTTTGGTAACCTGGATAAATCTGGCCTTTTGTTTGGACACTGAATAAATACCAATGTCAAAGCATACACAGCATTATCACTGCTAATTGAAGCTTATATTGAGTTTTTTTTTTCTTTTCTTTTTTACAGTCATATATTAAAATGTTTGTGACTGGTGCTGAAAGAGACAGGATTTTTGTTTCTCCCCCCCAGTGTTTTCTTCACATCAAACACCTAATCACAGCCAACGTATACTGTACTATCACTGAAGCCACAAGTAAACCAGCTTATTTCATAAGACATTGGCCAATTAAAGCTCGTCTTGACGAGGAGCTTTTCATCCCGAGGTGTGCATCAGAGCGTCTGGGTCTATATAGTGTCTGTAAATAGAATACGTATAACATTGACCAGCTTTCGTGTTAAATGGCTAATATATTTAGGTGCCGAGTATAAATTATATAACGTTTCCAATTGGGTATGAAAATAGGCCAAAGTAGAAGGAAGCAAAACGAGCCTGAGAGGGAGGCCGAACAACGGGAGAGAGAGAGAGAGAGAGAGAAAGAAAGATTTGTCTCAAGTCTTGAGGTAAGCAATGTGTTTCAGTATAATGCCCTACAGACAATCATACAGTTACAATCATTAATTCTCTATGTACAAACTTCCTGATTTACATACACTGCACTGCTTGTCAGCTTAAAAACGTCTTTGAACTAAACACGAGACCATGGCGATGGTGTGGTTCACTTCAGAACGAGGTGGGGGGGGGGAGGGGGTCCGACTTCACGGAGCCCGTTTCATGGGCCGGATGATTAAAACGAACATCACAATATGGCTATTGAAGATGGCCTGCTTCCTCTTGCATACATCACGCATACTTAACAAATATCTACAACAGTGCAAATTTTCCTCATCAATCGATTCCCACCTCCGAAACGCCCTGCACCGATCAGACAACTGGCAAACTACACAAGCTCGTTCTTTAAGTTATACCAATGGGAACAGGAGATGGCGAAGAACAGCTTAGAGATGTTAAAAAGACGTATGGATGCCAGCGTATCAAAGTACTCCACAATGCCGGCAGGCGTCATGCTGCATCGTCTGAAAGCGGGACGTCTAATTTGACACGGTGGTTTGAAATCAAAGAGAAAACAGGGAAGCGAGGACAATCTGACTGGGTCCAGTGGATGTACAGCAAGAGGAAATTCTGGTAACAACCTCAGTAATAAATAAACAGAAGGAAATCCATAAATTAAGAGACATGTGTAATAATGACACAGGGAATAGGCCTTGAGTACATGAATAAAATGAGAAACCTGCTGGAAGCAAATTTATAAGAGCTGTCTTAGTCCTAATTGATGGCTTATAAAAAGGTTTATTCATTTTACCATACGTTTAGCGCTCTTTCAAGTTTGAAGACATTGGTTACAGAACTTTCTGTTGAACTTCTGAATGGTCCTGTGAGCCACAGTTCACATGCAATATGTAATAAAATAAGACCAAACAGTCAGACGAGTTGCCATGGAGCTCTGGGACAATTATCAGGAAGATTTGTTTGAAAAAAGACAAGAAATGCACTTAACCACAAAGGCCTCTATGAACGCTCACTGCACAAGACTCCACTCCCAAAGAAAAGACATGTTGAAGCTCTTTAACATTTGCACATTTAGCCAAGCATATGAAATACTGGGAGAACAGGGACAGGCAATAATTGTCTTGCTTATAGATGTTTTTATTGTTGTTATAAATAGCATAAAAATATTGAGACAACATTCTAAGTACACATTGCCCTCCCAAATGGGACTTTCTTGATAAGAATCTGAAGTATGAATGAGGGGGAAAAAACACAAAGCTGAACTTGTAGCCAATTAAAATCTATGAGCTGAATCAGAGAACAACCTTTTAAGATTCAGACCCTATTCCTGAAATAGGTTTTTTTTTTGCCATTTATTTTATGAATTTTAATTGGCATATTCAATGTCTACTCCCTGTGACATTCCACATTTAGAAAAATAAAACCTAATAAAATTCATGTATCACTGTGTTTTGATTTCTTTGTATGTGTGACTCACTGTGGTTGCTACCAGGATGGAGCTGAACTTTGTGTCGACAGTCCTCTTTACTGAGGTTGGTGCCGCGGTTCAGGACTTATTTCCCCTGCCATAAGGTGCCAAGTCTACCATCGCCACCTCCGGAGACAAGTTTGAGCTCAACGCCGACGTCCTGCATCCCATCAGAACGCGCGACATGCTGACTGAGGAGGCTGAAGAAAGCTATGAAATGCATGTGCTATAGTAGTAACAGTTTGCACACTCATCGACACTACGGACTGGAACCGAGACGTGACATCAACAAGCTGTACGAAGAGGAGGAGGCTATAGGATGCTACAGTACTAGAGCTACCTGAACATGCTACAGATTGAGACTACCATGACGGGAGGTGGTTTCTAAACGCATTCGAACCGGACCAGCTGCACCGACGAGCTTGACCTGCTTACAGCAGAACACTAAATTATTTGCTCGATGACATTTTGTCTTAACCTAATGTACCATTTTAAGCCTGACTCCAGTACCGGGCCCCTGCAGCGTAGTGGATCCAGGGGCTCAGTAAAGCCAGCCTATTGTGTGCAAAAGAAAGAAACCTTCCTCTCCTTCACCCCCCCCCCGTCATCTGTAGTCGGTTCCCCATTTGACTCACACACACACGCACACGCACGCATTCGCTTGCACGAGTGCGCAAACCCTGAAATTAGGAACGATTTCTATCATCATACAGCACTAGTGTTTTTGATTATCATAGAGAAAGAGCAAGGATTGCATACTGTACCATACATCTCCTAGGAGAGGCACCCTTCATCAGCATCAGATCAGTTAGTTCACCACACACACACATCCACGCACACAAGGAACAATTGATCAGAGAAAAAAAGGAAAGAAGAAGAAAATTACAATCACATGCTTCATAACGGAATGTAGAGAAAGTTCAGATCAGACTCTTGGCTACGTCTGGGAGCGAGCGCACACTCTAGGCATGGGCTGGCCTTAGCGTCAAGGAATACCAAGGTTCCTCAAAGTTCTGCTGTCGAAACCGCAAGAAGACATCCATCGCATCATTTTTACAGTTTAAAGTCTTTCAGTAAGAAGTGCAGCGTGATTGGAGGTTTCTCTGGCTTTAAGGAGCAAACCATTGCGCCGCTGCTCCTTCCACAAGTTGCTGCACACAGCCAGTCAGCTGGCTAAAAGAAGGCTACTGCACATTTTTTTTTACGAGAAAGACAATTTTGAGTGTTTTGATGTAGTTTCTTTAAAAAACGAGAAAAATTATGGCGTGGAAAGTAGGTAGTGCTGTTTTAAGTAAGATTAACAGACTGTTCTGACATTAGACTGCAATGAAATTATGTCATGTTTTAGATTTTTTTCGCTTTCAGATTTTGGGGTCAACACAATGATATATTTCCATGGTACTTTTTTTACTTAAGCTCATCATACCATGACAATCTCATTCCGGCCCATGCCTAACACTCACACACACACACCAAAGAAAAGTCTTCTTTCCTGTATTTGCAAGAAGTTAAGAAGTGAGACGACTCATGAATGTTTCGATAGAAGACCTCACCAAGACGGCTGTCTGACGCGCTTTTATGCACAACTGGGAAGTCGGAATCATACGGACAAATGTTCTTAAGATGGTCGTCTTTAAAAATAATATTTAAAAGTCCATCTACGGGTAATTCGCTAAACCTGAATCCAGCTGATCTGTTTCTACTGGTTTTACTTCCACGCATACGAACTGTACGTCCACTCGTGTTTCAGTCGCCCAGCGCAAAACGATTCCACCTTCAGATCGAGCCTAAGGTTTCTATAAACACGGTCTACAAATGATTTCTGATCCCTGCTGAAAGAACTCAAAAACCTCTCCAGGTTTCTCGTCTTATTCCTTCCACTCAGCACAGTAGCACACCGTCTTTGACCCGGTTTGGGTTTAAACGGCGCTGCTCTCCTGCTGCATGGTTCCTTGCTTAGAAACCCTTGAGACATGAACATGTACATTTTGGACTTCTAGACAAGTTTAACAAAAGGAATTTGGCAGCTGTTATTTTGGCTATGTCAACTACGGAAAAGTGCAAATATTCACTTCCTTTTGTTCTTTTTTTTTTTTAAATGACATCTTACATTAAAGATCTTTTTTTTTTTTATACATATGACAGACCTACGTCCCGAGTTTAAAGAATAAATTAAAAACAATAATCATATATAACTCTGAAGGATCTTAATCTGATCAAAGTGCAGCACCCCAGCATTGTAGGAAGAATAGTGTGTGAGTCGATCCGGGTAGCAGGCCTCGGCTCAGCGACTGCCGAGCTGTTCTTGCTTTGACTGAGCCATTCACACTTAGGAGTGTTGGACTTACTCATGGACAGGATAGCTCTCATGCACACACACACACACACACACACGCGCGCCCACACACTGACTCTAGTTTAGATAAGTCTGGCCTCTCCCTCCATGTCCGGTGGGAGGTCACACACTCCGGTGAAGTGCATCTCCTTTCCCCTGCTTCCTTGCCCCATCCCAGCTCTGGAGCCCCCCAAGCTGGGAGAGGGCTGTTGGGCCTGAGGGTCCGGCGACGTCCCACGGGGGATCCCACCCGCCTGCCTCTCCTTCAGGAGGACCTCTAGTCGGCGCAGCATCTGCTTGGGGTTCTTTTTGGCAAACAGCTCCACTTCTATGCGTCACAAGAAAACAAAGAATTGCTCAACTTGAGGGGAATTCAGTAAAATCAAACATGTTTGTAAAAAGAAAAGCAAGACACTTTCCAAAAATAATATGGAAGTTAAGACTGACAGAACTGGCATATTGTGCTAAAAATATGGAGCCAGGAACTTAACATAACATTAATAAATACATTTCTGCTGATTTTGTTTATGTGCAAAACTATTTGAGGCAGCCGATTTTCATCCAGACTGAAACTGCATTTTTAATCCTTCTTAGCTGCTTGGTAAATGTGAAGAAAAAAAAAAAAAAAAAACAGCTACTGTTTTTACCTTTTAGCACGAAGCCAGAGTCAGCAATCGTCTTCTGCTGGGTTTTCCACAACTGGTAGACGTGGAGAAATGTGGCGACGTAAAACTCGTTGAGCACACCGACCACTTGCTGACGCCGATTGCACTCCCTGACACAGACACGGGAAAGGGGAGCCGTCAGAGCCGACACATATCGAACTTAAACGATAACGTCGCTGAATCCAAGCAGTCCTTGTGATTAAGACATTATTAAAAGTTGACTTTGTGTCATTTCATATTTTTGCAACTCTTAATGAAGATGGACCCACAGAACGGCGCTTTCAGAACACGAGTTCATGAGTGTGTTCTGACGGTTCAACACAATCTAGGTCAAGGGTGTCCAAATTGTGGCCTGGGGGCCCCTGACTTAAGTTCAAGAATGATGCAAATTTGGCGACCCCAGCTCAAGTGTTTGATGCAGATGGAAGCAAAATTACAACAAAGTAAAATCTTACAGTAGAAAAAACAATGGCTACAACACAAAGTATGTGTCTTTAAATAGCCACGTTTTTTGCATTCTTTCTCAAGGACCAGTGACTTTTACTGAAGGCAAACTTTGCTGCACCAAGATAATCTGCTTTGAACTAATTTAATAAACTTGGCTTAATACAGCAAGCATTTTCAAAGAAAAATAAATTTACTGATCAGAGCTGTGTTCTTTTTCTTCTCCAATTGATACCTAGTAAATTGTTGTTAAAATAACTTCTAAGACGTTGCAGAACCCTTTTTAAGTTTTGGATCTAGAATAATTTATTTACACATCCCTATCCAGCAACAAGTCTGACTGCTTTATTAATTTAAGTAAAGCACTGATTAATATTTTTCTAAAATGAGCTGCAATGACACCGTGACTGAACGCAACATCCCGCTTTCACTTTGTTTTTGATGAATGATGATGGATATGGCACCGTTCCAAATAATTACCCCAGCATGATTTCATCCTCCCTTTGAGACCTGATGTTCTACAACAAGCGTGTCTGTCATTTTGTTGATCAGTGCAAAGCAAATAAAACAAAAACGAAGGAAGCGGAGGTGTGACTCACTTGGACAGGGCCTCCTCTCTCAGGACTTGCAAAGCAATGCGGGTCATGTTGATTGACATCACACAGAATGGGAAGTTCTACAACAAAAAAATACACAATAAATAATGCATTATGCAAAAGTGTCATACAATCCTTACATTGACGTTTTCTTTAGAAACTGGCAAATTTTACCATTTTCACTGACGTTTGCTTAAAAGGGGAAATATTTTTATTAAACAACTCCCCACTACAAATTTTGTTCACTGTTTTTTAATCCCTGGTTGAGAGAAACATGTCTGATTCTGATCTCTGATTGGTTTGTGCATCTCTACAAAAAAAAACAGAACTAAAATTGTAGGCAAATGGTTTAATGAGAAGCCGGTACTTTGTTTCAATGTTTAAAATTTCTGCTCAGCAGAAACAAGGATGACATAGTGTGAAAGATAAAAACAATATCTCTATGCATACGTATGAGATTGCTAAAGACTTGAAAAGTACTATAAGAGAGACAACACAAGTGTATGGATATGGATAACAGTTTTATCGAAAGAGCAGGGTGGAAATAGTTAAGATATTTCAGAATTTCCAGCAAAGTTGCAGTTCAAAATAATTCTACTGTATTTATATCAAACGCTAGCATTTGATAGCACGTTTGTAGACTCTGCCATGAATAAAATGTTTTAGGACTGCGTTTCGTGACTTGAAGGCACCTGTGTAGGATGCTGCGACAGCTTGTAGATATCTCTCGCCAACGGCAGAGTTTCTGGGTCCATCACGAAGTACAGAGTGTGCATCAGTCCAAGAAACCCAGTGCCACGCAGGTCAGTGGCCGGGTCTGTACCTGAAAAACACCAAACCGCCGTATGACACCGTAATGTCGCTTTGTTTGGAGGAACTGCTTTTTGACAACAAAGCTCTATCGGGTAATCTAGTTTTAGGATAAAGATTAAATTAAGAGACCGGATGTACGATCAAATAGCTGACCCTGAAAGCCAATGTTTTCCCAGTGCGGACCGTAGCGAGGACAGTCCAGCCTGGTTCCGATCAGCCTTTTATGTATGGTCTGCAGGACACGCATGTGGACTGTTTGGCTGTTATCCACAGGACCTACACATACACACACACACACACACCCACACGCACACACACACAGAGATCATTGCTTTATAAGACAAACTGTGGATTTATGGCTGTAACTGTGGCAAATCACACAACCACACACACACTCACACTGTGCAATGGCAAAGACAAGGTCCCTCTCCTCCAGGAGCTCCCTGTGCAATCGCGGCGGTCCGAACAGGAAGTGTGCGATTGCAGCCAGACCGGTCCTGCGAATAGTTGGCTGGATGTTTTTCTGCAGATGGAGGGTTTTATGTGGGGACGACAAACACTAAATAACTAATTCTCATATTTAACACTTCGTCACTCTAATAACACGGCACATTTTTAACATTAATGCAAATTTTCAGGAATTAGAATCCACTGCGAATACTTGAAGGTTTTCCATGGTCTCAGAAAATCAGCTGGATTTTTTTTCAAATTAACATTGCTTAGATTTACCTTTTTTTTTTTTTTTTGCTTACAACAGCAGTAAAGCACAACAACAACAAAAATGTCTACGGAAGGGCTGGCCACTAGAGAGCGGTGTCAGATACGAGGTCTTTCTTAGGATAAAAAACAAGGAAATTGCCTGGTTGAAGAATAATTCATCTTTAAAAAAGAAATGATGTCAAACACACACCTGGATCACACAGTAAAATATTCTTACCAGCAAGTCTCCAAGGTCTGTGGTCTGGAAGTACTGCAGAGCTTCATTGAAAGAGATGAGCGGCGTTGGGTTTGAGTCCTCAGTTAGAGCTGTTGAGGCAGTCAGTAAAAAAATCTGTCAAAACTACACAAATCTCCACACGCCCGGCCTTTCCTAGTTATTATGAACAAACCTTTGGCTAAACATTCAATGTAATCCATCAGTAATAATTTTCTAGAATACCTGTAATAAATCAGTTCACTGTTTCCTCCATGCCATCTCCTTGGGCTAATTTAATTGCTTCCAACTTACAGTTCACATCAAAACTGATTTTTTTCCTCCTGACTCAGACAGGTGAGGCAGTGAGAGGCAGCTGACCTGGTTGGATGTTATCTAGCGCCTCCCACTCCTGCCTGGCCTTTTCCAGATCAGCATCTTCTTGCTCCTCTGTAAAAAACAAAAAACAGCATAAACACTCATAAACTGGGACAAACAAATCATAACTTCACTGCAGCCTTCAACCAGGAGAAGCGTCTTCTAGACAAAGCTGCACTTTTCAGAATGTGATGAGACTCACTTTTTGCAAGACTCTGTCAAAAACAACTGCACAATATTTAGGTATGAAAAGGTATGTGTGTGTGTGTGTGTGTGTGTTTTACCTGTGGGACTGGGCTTGTCTCCACCTGCTGTCAGGTTCTGCAGAATGCCGTTTTGCTTCAGTGCTGAAATCTGAACCATAAATGCATACTGTGTTACATAAATCCTACTACTGTAAGTAGTACCTGCCAGATGTTTGCACACACTCCTCATCAGAATGAATTTAGCATTAATTTAATTGTTTTACTTGGCTGGTGGACCATTCTCATGTAGTCTGTGTGAACCTGTAAGTCCCACAGGATCTTAGCTGGTTCTGCACCACTTTGGGAGGCGATTACCTCTTTGACCAAGAGGTCTCCAGTTCAAAATTGCAACATCTGTTACATTTACAGCTGGTACAGTTTGCTTTCACATTGCACTGCGTCAAACAAAACAGACCCTTCGAAAAACCCGTTCACCTCCTCACTTGTGAAGGCGCTGCACTAAGAACTACTGAAGGAAACGACATGAAAACCTTTGAAGAAGACATGGACGCAGCAACTTCTTTCTTTGTGAAATGTAAACAAGAATGGAACAAAGTCATATTTTAGCGGTTGTAGGATTCCTCTTTTGTCCACAGAATATTTCTCCCATTAGCGCTGGACTCACATGTTTGTTTTGGTTGCAGTCACCCAGAATGCCCTGCGCTGGAGTCGACTGTCTCCTTTTGTTCTGCTTGCATCCATATAAGCATTCAAACCACACCAGAGTTCAGGTCAACCAAACTGAGACCTTGGTTTTTAGGCTGATCAGGGTTAGCTTTTTTAGGTTCGAGTGAACGCTGATGTTGAAACAAACTGGACTTTCTTGGCCAACGGACTAGAGTTTGATTAAAGTAAACTAAAGCAGGGCTGGTATGAATGCAGCCTTACAACCTGCTGTGAGATGCTGGATTGTTTCTGGGGCATCTTTACACACCTGGCTAAGCATCTGTGAGGGATATGACCTTCAAAATAATGAACATTAAGGAAATTATGCTTAAAAGTCATGATGTCAGTACCAGCAAACAAGGTTAAACAGGTTCTACCTTTTTAGATAAGAAGTGAGGTCGACTGTGACACCAAAATTGCCCAAGAATCTTGTTCATGGCAACAAAAAAAATGTGGTTTCTCTGCAACTTGATAAGGAACACTTCTCTAAATAATACAAAGCAAAAAAAAAAAAAAAAAAAATGCAAAAATGTAATTAAAAGCTCAAATTTCACAACACTCATGCTGATGACGAGTGTATGTAAACTTCTGACCAGCACTGTAGTTGTTTAACAAGGCTTCAATACCGGCAGAGATCTGAAAGGTGCGCTGCCGTTGGTGTGGTCTTTCCCATTGTGACCTATGGCCACTCCATTAATAACCTGCACAAAAACAGGAGTTCACACCGGTGACTTAGTCTTCCTAGCAACAATTAATTACATGGGATCAGAGAGAAGTGGCTTGCAGCTTACAGGCTTGTAGGTGGAATGTCCATTGGTGATGTCCTCTACAGGCTTCCGTTCATGTGACAAACCATTCAGACCCTGACAAGAGGAACAGATAAGCTTAAATACATAAATAAAACAAACCACACATAAACTTGAACTTACTCAAAAAGTGAGAGTCGTTTTGAAAGCAGACCTCATATTATGATTTAATATATTGCCTGAAAACTCTTTACCAGTCTAGGAGGGGGGGAAGAAGTAGTGGAAGTGCTACATTTATCATAACTCACTTTTGTAAATAATAAAACTTCCTGCAAAGACAGCAGCCCGAGCTAAAGATCTCCTCGTTTTTTTTTTTTGCAAAAACTTTCACTCTATGGCCATGCAGCATTAATCATATGATTATCCGACCGTCTGCAAGCGCTGCACCGCGCAAGGATAGAGGCCAGGCTGCTGGAGGTAATGTTATGGCTACAAAACCAAGTTAGGGATAAGAGAAATGCGATGTCAGCTGCCACTGCAGCAACCTGCCGAGCAAGCCAGATCAGAGATTACAGCTAAGGCAGAGAGTCATCGGCTGACCTCAGGCTGCGATTTCAGCAAGGGTGGCAACCTGCTTTAAAGAAACATTTTTTAAAAATTCAGAACTGATCAAGATGACGCCTGGAGAGAAAATGTTCCCTGCTGGAAGGGGACACTTGGAATAAGGGGAAAGCAGAGCGAACTCAGCTCGGTTTTGTTGATCAACATGGCAGATGCTCCTAATGGTGTTAAATTACCGTAAGCCCAAACACTGCAATGAGATTAAAGCTTGGATTGAAAAGAAGAAGAAGGGGAAATGAAGGTACCTCCGTGTGTGATGTGACGTCAATGTTTTCTTCCATTGCACGTAATCGTGTTGACTGTTGATGTTGCTCCTGATTGTGGCCTCTAAAGGCTTCCGAAGTCATGAACGGAGATGGGCTGGGGAGTCAGGGCAAACGCCAGCATGGTTTCTGTAGTGCACACCTGGAGGGACTCAAAGTCTCTATCTACACTTTTCTCATTTTCTCCTCGCATGCGCAGAGATCTTCATGTCAACAGCCGGACTTCACAGAAACGTCACTGCGATCCATATTGTCTGGATCATCTCGTTTTTTTTTTTTTGTTTTTTTTCTTTTCTTGTCTGCAGACGAGTTGAGGTGGTTTCACAGGCCTCGATCGTGGGGGAATGTGCGCACGCAAGTCGACGAGATCTTCTCAGAATCAGAGCGTAGTGTCATGAAACCCTGTCTCCTTCCTCTCCTCCGCGGCTCAGCCCCACCACAGGCAAACAGAAGCTGCATGATGCTGCTGCTTCTCAGGGCTGGGCTCTCCCCGTCCAAGAACCGTCATGATTCTGGCACCCAGAACAAATGCAGTTTGTCAAAAGCCGGGTTGTTGTGTGAGCTCAGCTACAGCGGAGAAGCCAAGAAGATATTGCGGTGTGGGTCATGTAGAAAAGTTCTTATATGGCCCAACTCCAAAGGAGGAGGCACACAGTATCTGAAAAGTATAATAAGAATAATAATTATATGATATGGAAGGAACAAAAATATTATACCTAAACATGAAAGGTTAAAATATAAATAAGCTTTTATAAAAGAAAATATGATTAGTTCTCAGCTCCACCAGTGTCCATAAATAATGTGTGCTTAGCTTTTGAAAGTTCGCAGTGAGCACGAGCAAGTGGAGCAAGCGTTGTGGCATTCATAGTTGACACAAACCTTGATGCTGTATTCTCATAAAATGAACCATGGAAGGATTATATAAAATGCCAAAGAAGGAGGACCTGCGCTGCAGGAGCACCTTCCTAACGGAGCGAAGTTTGTTTGAGTGAAACATGGCGGGCGCATTGGCCTCGCGCGCTGTTGCGGCGCTGAGGCGAGCACCTCTTAGAGACCGATTTGGCTGTTTGAAAATTATTATTTCTAAAAAAACACAGACATGGTGCAGAACCTAAAATATCACGCCTACAATCAGCGTGTGTGTTCAGCAGCTGACTGTGGGGTGTACCACAGCAGACAGCCTGACTAAACATCAAGCTAGTGAAAATTTCACAGGTCTCTACACTCTTTTGCTTCAGTTTACACTATGCATAGAAATCAGAATAATTAAATATGTTATAAATAGCATTATTATAACTGTAATAAGAGATATGTTAAAAGCCATGTCAGAAATTTTTGCTAAAATCTGAGATGTAAATGCTGCAACACAGCACACACGCATCCACACACACAACCACAGAGAGAAGTTTGTGGAAGAAAACCCAAAATGTTTGACCCAAAGGTAAGACTGCTAAATACTGAGGGTACGTATGTAAAATTATAATACTGAAGTAGAGATTCAACTAATAATTATTTTATTAACTGATTATCTGTATGACTAAACTATTTTTTTAAATGGCATTTTCTGCAGGTTTAACTATTTAAGCCTTTAAAAAAAAAAACAATATTAGAAACACATTAAAAGATCTAAATAATTAATTTGATTCCTTTTTTAAAATGAGAAAATAAACAAATTCTCGCTTAAAATGCAGTAACGTAATATTCCTGTAATGAACGAATGATCATTTAGTCCTTGATTAATTTTTACATTACAGTAAAAATTGGACAGGAAAATGTGCTGAATAGGAGATTTCTTTACAGAATTTGAACTGGGTGAAGCTAAAGCTATGCCACTTGAGGTGTCCTGTGTCCTCTTGACTGTAAAAATGTAACCATATTTGTAGACAAAAAAAGATTTTCATTTACTCTTAAAAGCAAATTTATATATATTTTTTTGTACAATCACGGCTTAATTTCTGCTCTGAGCACGTTGTCTTTTCAGCAAATTGCCCTTTTGAATCTGTATTCTCCAGTTAATGACTAATTTATTACTACATACATTTCTGATTAGCTCAATAATCAATTAATCATGATAATCTTTTCTGGACTATATTGACGATATTGATAAATACGTACGAAATTATTTCTTTCATTTCTGTGGCGTTTAGCAAATAGTTGGTAACCGAAGACAGGAGAGGTTTGGTCCGATTTAACTTCAGACATTGAGAAAAATGTGTCATTTTATTCGGAGTATATCAACTTCTGCTTTCAACAGTATTAACAGTAACTCGTGATAAAATACAGTAGCATAACGTGTTTATTACTGAATTACGAAAAAGAGTTGTACTTCACATTTTATCATTATCATATTTGTATTTGAATACAGGTCTCCTCGTGTACATTTTTTTTCCTTCCAAGCTGTTATTTTATTGTAACCAACAGCTCAGCACATGGGGGAACATGTGTTAATCGTTTAAAAGTCAAAGCATTGCAGAGTGAACGCACAGCGCCATGTCAGAAGTGTTCAGTGAGCTGAGTTTCTGTGCTGACAGTCTCCTACAGAGGCGGTGACAGCTCCAGCTCCAGCCCCAGCTCCAGCTCCAGCCCCAGCAGCGGTCGGTCTGCCGTCAGCTAGCAACCAGTATCTCTAGCAACCAGAAAGCTAGCAGCCCCGCTGGCACAAAGACGCAGCTACAGCTTTATCGCAAACCAAGAGCGTAATAAATTACATTTTCACTATGCAAGACCGTCGAAAGTCTCTGGCAAAACTCTAAATAATTTTTGACATAAATACTGCGCGTGGTTTAGCAGCCATTCCCACTAAACGTAGAAAAGAAAAGCCAGCTGCCAGGCTAACTAACTAAAGGGGCTAGCTGGAGCTCTACTGAACTGTAACGGAGATGAAGTCGATCTCCAAATCCGACAACAAGGCGCTTATTAAATCTACTTCAGACTTTATTGTCTATTAAACACGCTCAACACATGACATGCAAAGAAATGCCCAGCCTTACTATACGATAAGAAGCGTGCAAAAAGTACCTGAGTTTCTGATTGTTTCTCCCTCCAATCTCAGCTTCCCTTCCCCCGTTCAGTAGCCACAGCAATTTCAAGTGCATCCTGGGAATTGTAGTTTCCTGTCAAAGACTAAATTCATTACGTCATTGCTTTCTGGGAGCTAAGGTGGAGTATCTATGACAGATTCCTAGAACAATCCTTTCCCAATGTCTTTCTCAGTCTTTACGTCAATGATTTAATACACTGATGAGATGTGTAGAAACCAGCATCTCTTCCACAGTAAGTGTCCCTATTTTCAAAGCCTGTTCCTGAAGTGAGATGTGAAATTATTTTCATCTTAAAGGGATGGTTCGGTATCTGTAATGTAAGGATGTATTATCCTATCAATATCTTACCTTCAGAAATTAACTCTCTTGGTGTTAGTTGTGTTAGTGAGGTATTATTATTCATTGCATTTCTAGAATATACATTTTGCACCTTTTAAGTTTTTTTCTTCTTCTCTCTGTTAAGGTTATAACTTACTATGTGACCCAAACATACTTTTTCCTTACTGGGATTTTTACCGTTCTGTTTAGTTTTTTTTTATACATAATTTCAGTTCTTAAAGTGTTACAAGGAAGCTCCATACATTTTGCAAAAGATGGTATTATTATTCCATCCACTGTCTAATTGTGTATCTCCAATAGTATTTGGCAAAGGAGGTTTGGGGGGCGGCGGTACATCCTGGATAAGCTGACAGTCCAACAGCCATGTAATTCCCAATCATACTGATAATTTGGAGAGACAAATTAACCTTACATTCATGTGTTTGACTGTAGGAGGAAGCCAGAGTACCTACAGATAACCCATGCTTGGAGATGGAGAAAATACAAACTCCATACAGACAGACCCCAGGCAAGGATTCAAATCAAGGACCTTCTTGCTGCAAGGCAACAGAGCTAACGAACATGCCACTCCACAACCTACGTATTCTGCAATATGTTTACCATTTACTATAAGATACTGGAATCATCTTATCTTTTTATCAAGGCTTCAATAATATGTGGCCATATTCACCTCAGGACAGGAAAAGAAAAATTAATTAGTCAATGTTAGCATCACTGCCAAGGATTTAGTATGGCTGCCAGACAGCTTGTTTTGTCTGTCTCTCATTGCACAACTTCTTTGCAAATAAATTATTCCCCTTTTCTGGTCCAGGGTCAGGTTTTTCCCACATCTCCCCCTCATTGCACCAAAAGATGTTATTATTGTTCCATTGTTCTGTGAATCTCCTTCAGTCTGATCACATCTGCTTTTGCTTTCATTTTTAGGGCATTTGCTTGTGGAACATTCTTTCAAAAAGAGTATTAAATAAAGCAGGACTTGGCCAACATGTATGTTTCGCTAAACATTTGGGAGTAAATATCAATCCTGATATTTGTCAGGAACTCAACCGTTTGATAAGGTTTGCGGAAAAAGGGAGAAAAAAGAAGCCCTTTATCCTGAAATCTCAGTTCCAGGTTCAAAGAACGTTTTTGAGCCTTAGTGATATAACATAATCACACAGATATGAAGTGGGATCATAGAGAACTTCTGTGAGACGGGAAGTGAGAGTCCTACGCCGTGACTCATTCTGGCCCCTCTTGTCTGCGCTGCATCCAAGAAAATTATCCGTTGCAAAAGATTTTGGATTGAACAAAGCTACACAAATTTGGCAACGTGTTACATAACGGGCAGTAATGAGGGACAGATTTCCTGTTTGGAATGAAAACTCTGAGTTATTTGATCATGGGGAATGTGCTGCTTGCTCAGTTTGAACTGCTGTAGCTGCTGGGCTCCTAACACATCTGAAAGGCCAAACACCTGCTCATTCTGGCAAAACGAGCAGCGAAAGGCCATCAGAAAGGTGGACAGTGTCTTTGATGATCAACTTTTTACGGAATTTTAAGGAAAGTCATTAAATCGTTCCACTTCCTTTCCTGTCTAAGTAGAATAGCAGAAGAAACAAGTGAACTCTCCGAGCTGAGTTCTAAGGCTAGCATTTGAGTTTGTTTTTGTACTTGTGAATAACTGGATGACCAACTAATTTTGCATATTCTATTCTACAAAAACCTCTTAGGAGTTTGTTTTGCATTTTGTCATGTTAATAACAAAAATCAAAAGCTTGCTTTTTGTATTTTAAAGTCAAAGACGTGTGCATGTTCCCCTACTTTTTTTTTTTTTTTTTTTTTTTACATACACCAATTGGAAAACTTTGTGATCAGCTCCTTTCTAATGCAGAGTGCAAATAAGTATGCTTGCTAAACTAATATATATTTATATGTATATGCATGTGTGTGTGTGTGTTTAAATTAAACATATGACCAGATACATGTTCAACAAAACTTTATTCCAGTTCTAATACAACACAATTATTAAAGCTTCTTCTCTGAAAGCATAAATATCAGTGACACCCAGCAGTCGCTGCAACTATGCAAAAATCAATAAATAACATGCAGAAATAAAAGTGCATTTTCACAACAGGGGCAAGGTAATTAGTTTGGTTGATATTGAAAGGGACTCATCAGCAAGGGGTGATGCTTGGGTCAGCTAAGAAATATATGTATTATATAGGAGAAAATGCTATAACTACCCAGAGTCTTGACTTCTGTTAACAAGTAATGCATGATCAAACATTAAGAACCAGGTTACACTGAAAAGTATAGCAGCTGAAAAAAAACAACAGGCTGTATTTCACATATAATCCACTCCCCTTAGGTGTTTACATTTTTGTTAATTTAAAGTCCATTAAATGTTAAGTGCAAAAAGTTTACGTCTGAGGATGACTGCTTTTGATTGGGAAATCTGAGTATTTCTTAACTGTGTTTTTAAAAGGACATCATTAAAATTTCATACAATTTTACATGGCGAATGTCAAAACTCTCTTCTTTGCTTGACAATCACCCATATCAGGTAGAAGTGCACACAGTGCACATATGTAGAATAAAATATATATTTTGAAATTTTATAGGCTTATCAATGATACTTTTGTGATTATGTGTGTTTAACTCATTCTGTTTGTAATGAAAAGTACTGAGATTTTTCTCAAGATTTCAGAAAAGCACAATCTTTCCCAGTATCTTGCTAAAACTCACTGGAGTGTCTACTTTTTCAGTGACTAAGCAGATTTAGATGAGATTTTTGATGAGCAGAAGTTTCTCTCTCTGTTGGCTCAAGAGGCGTCTCGTGTCAGCAGGCGTGAGCCATCTCCATGGAAACGTTACTCGCCATCCTGCTTCTGAGGTGGCTGGCAAAGTCCACCTGTGTCTGCGAAAGCACTTTGTTTATGATTGTCTTTGGGATCCAGCCCTGCAGAGAACAAAGACAAATCTGGGCTTAGACAGACTCCCATGGCTTTTGAACACAGTTTTTAATTTAGATTTGTGATTCCAGTATTCTGATATACCTTTAGATCTAGACTCAGCAGCCAGGTGAACTTAGTCTTACTTGGGTCTTCAGCACAAGGCTTCATCACTATACAGGTAGGCCCATTCTCAGCTCTGCAAGATGTCACAAATTAGACCTGATTTGAACAAGTCTGAATGATAATCTTTGAATGCTGTTTCAGTACACCTCATTCGTTTACCTGATTACACCTTTCTGCTCTGGCATTTTCGGATGCTGAGTGGACATTCCAGCTAGGAAGCAGGTGGAGCCTCGACGTTTGGCACAGCGGACGCTCACAAAGTCCCTCGGTCCCACCACATTGCCTGGCGTCTCTGCTGACACTTCATGGGTCACCATGGTGTCCTGGCCGATCTTTTGAAGAATCTGGTACATCCCGGTTTAAAATGTCACCAAACCAATGGAGTTTAAGACCTGTACACTGTTTCTGGAGTCATCCCCAGTAAAATATTTCCGTCTTACTTTGACTTGTTTGACGTTGGGGTTCCAGTCTCCCATTTGCTCCATTTTTTCCACCAGCTCTTCGTACAGGTTGTCGGGATGTTGCTCCATCACCACTTCCAGTTTGAATACCTTCCCGATGTCTGGCAAGACCTTGCTCAGAACCTTGTCTCCGTTTGCCTGCAGAAATGTTGGAAGAAATCCAGCAGTCATCTCCCTCGCCAAATAAGATGGATTGCTTCTGTCCGAGAGTTGTATCCATTACACCCAAAGTTAATTTAAACTTCAGTGAAAGCTTGGCTTCTGCGTTGTACTCACAGCTACAGTTTCCACCGTCCAGCCGTCCTGTTCGCTGAGGATGCTGATGGCTTTCTGCAGTGCATCTTCTCCTTGCTTCACATAGGACATTTCTTCCTCGTTGTACACTTCCTCCTCCTGAATCCGAGAGCCTTAAGCAGAAAGCATGTGTTAACTCCAGTTCCACAGGTCTGGGATGACATGTGTTGTAGCTTTGTAAATTCAGTGCGACAACAAGAAATTTCAGAGATTGTAATGCATCTAGGTGCTCAGCCTGATGTTTTTCATATTCCAAACAATAATCTTGACAATCTAATAATCTACATTTTCAGCAAATACAAGTAAAAGGTGCATCAAATATTGCTGTAGGGTAACAATTGGGCATTTTCTCTACACAGAAGTTAAATACGATTATCTTTATCTAATATCTTGGGGAAAATATGTGGGAGAGAAATTAATCAAGTGAGAATTTGGACTCAGCAACATGGCTACAACAAAGGGTCCAAAATTTCATACTACATTCCTGACAATATGTATCAATATTCTCTTGTATGGTTATTTAAAACAGGTCTCTCTTGAAAATGACACACCATTTATCACTAAGATTTCCCTGGACAAAAAAAACAGGTAAAATAAAACAGGCAAAAAAACCAACTCACTGAGGAGAGAGCTCCGTCTCCGGACTTGACTGATCCAGTTGCTGGGGCCTGGACCCGTCAGCCTGTTCAGCTCATGGTGGATTGCTGCCAGGGCATTTCTTCTAAGACCTGGAAAGCAGGAGAACATCACATTTACAGGTGAAACTGCGAGAAAAATATAAGAAGACTTTTTCCAGACCTCAGCTGGAAAAAGTGTGGATTCAAGCAGGAAGTTAAACAGGCGGTAGAGAAGTAGGTCAAGGCAGCTGATTGTCAGTCCAGTGGGATTCGTTCACTCACCTGTCATGTTCCTCATGTGCCGATAGGAGATGCCAGCACACAGTTTAAAAGTTGCGGGCAGCATTTTGCTTTGTAGGAGTTTCTGACACGATAAACTGAAAAATAAAGTATTAAAAATAACTGGGAACACAAGCAAGAGGTTAGCCTACGTCCGGGATGTAAAGGCTCAGCTGAGTAGCAGAGACAGCTGCAGAGGCTTTCCAACTTCTATCTGTGGGATGTTTGAGAGCTCTTGTATATATAGGAGCTTCCCCCTGAAGGCCATCTTGCTATCACCAGATAGATAAACAGGAGAACCAACTAACCGATCCAACGGCCGTGTCATCAAGGACGCTCCAACGGACACAACAAGCATTTCTCACAAACTCAGTGTGACATAACGTCCAGTGCCCGGATCCACTGATTCACACATAAACAAACATGCCACAGTGCAGACAGCCTCCTGTATGGTATGGCAACCAGAGGAGAGAGGTCAGTGGGGCAGACCCTGAATGACTCATCCGTCCAGCCTCACGGACCATGACCGCATAATCACTCTGCAAATCAAGGGCAACAATGTTTCTCTTAGTTTGGCTCCTTTCTCCCATAAGAATGATTGATATCAGAATAAGACTGGCAAAAATTCAATGTCATAGGAGGAAATGTCACGTCAGCAACTCGAGTATTTCATCTGGCTTCATGGATTCTCTTTTTAAATGGACAAATTCAGTGGACTTTCTTTTTTTTAAAAAACACAGAATGTTCTTTTATTCCTATAAAAACTTTAATAAACCAAAAACAAGGAAGGTTTCATCTTTTATAGCATCACTGTTATCTTACTTCAATAGCTAAAATGAAAATAAAAAGTTGTTTTGAACAAAATAACATTTGGTTCATTTATTGGTACCCTCGTTGTATATACTTTGTATGAGTCTTTTTTTCCAATAGGACATTTAGTATCTTCTCCTAAAAGTCTTCACAAGGTTGGAACATGTAACAGAAAAAGGGATCTTTGACCGGTCCTCTTCTGGACGCTGCAGCAGCTTAGTTTCATTGCTAGGAGTTTTTAGGAGTACAAACAATTGTGCCACTGGTGACTTAGCGAAAACCAATTATAACACATTTTTTCCCCTCTCACTGAATAAATGTAATCTTAGTAAAAGCTGGATTTTCTTTTTATTTTCAAAGTGTGAGATGATACTGACAGGATGAAAGAAGATTTTATTTGAAAGACCCCATAAATGTTTCATGTAATTTTTTTCTTAACATTAACATTTTGTTTCCTCTTATGCTCTAAACATAGCATCATCAGCCAGATTACCGTTTCTGGAATTTCACCCAAAAGTGTAGATGATTTGATTCGGTAAGGATAAATTATATAAAGCTGTGTGCGTGTTTTAGGAACCTTGCTTACTCCATCCAATCCAAACACAAGTTATCTAAGGGTAATATTGTCTCAACAGCCTCCTCATCAAGAAAGCTGTCAGAGGCAACAGCTCAGATCAGATCAGAGCTGGAAACCTGTGAAGAGGGAAACCACTTATGGGATCAGAGTCAGAGCAAGAGCAGAGAGAGAGAGAGAGAGAGAGAGGTGTTTAATAAGTCCCTGGCAGGAGGAACAGAGAAACTGAAGTCACTTTAAACTGTAACCCCACGTCCTTGTGGTCTGGTTCCCTCGTTCAACATGAGAACAAGCAGGCGTGTGACGGGTGATTCATCACGCAGTGGAAAAACTCCCATGTTTTTTGTACTGTAAAGAAATATGGGACAAAGAGAACTAGAAACCAGGTCATAAGCCTGATCGAATGAATTCCCTTTTTTTTATTGGCAAGTACATGATTTTCTTTTAATAAGGCTTCAGTTTGCATCACATCGCTTTTGTCTAAAAGTTAATCCAAAGTTGGAAGCTAACAATCAAACAGTCTATCCTACAAGAACAAGAAGGTTTTCTTTATGTGCTTTCTGAAGCTTTTAATTTCCTCCAAACAGATTTTAACATGCTTTACATTATGATTTGCTATAGACTTTTCTTATTTCACTTGAATGTGGAGCGTCCTGTAAATCAATAAAGGTTTGTCAGGGGAAGGGACAATCAGGACCTTAAATTTCAGCTAGTTGGTGACACATTTGCTGTCATAAACTTATACCTCATATTTTGCACAGTAAGTCTTGAAAATGTGGTTTTGAAATTATACCATTCAGCTTAATAGCGAAGCAGGTGAGCCACATTAACACAAAAATTGCATTTTGAGTTTTTAATCCACACTCCTGATCAAAGTGGAAAGACAAGGTGATCCAATTTCACACAGCCGGATAGTAACCACAATGAAAATTTCAAAATGCTGAAAAAAAGAAACGGGAGCAGGAGACAAAAGAAACAGAGTGAGTGATTTTCTAAAAGTGACATGTAAACTCAAGCTAGTCATTCATCAGCTGATCAAAAGTTTAAGACAACAGCTAAAAGGAACTGAATGAACTGAAAGGTTCAGAAACTGCTGTGTTTTGTCTCTGAAAAAAAATTCTATTTCTAATAAAGAATATTGTATTTTATATATATATATATATATATATATATATATACATATATATATATGTGTGTGTGTGTGTGTGTGTGTGTGTTTAAATTCTTAAACACATTTCTATTAATGGTGGTGTGTGTTTAGTTGGACAGAGTAATGAATGGCCGCCACTTCTTCTCCACTCTTGTGCAAAAGCCATAAAAAAGGGGAATTAGGTCGATGTCTTACAACACGCCGCTGACGTGGGTCCACAGAGCCATCGGGAAAGAAAGAGGCAAACGAACAGATGAGTATTCAAACTATAATACAGAGTTTATTAGGACTTGATTGACACAGTGGGTTTGGCTTTCACATGCACTCAGCACTTTGCTGTACATCACATTAAGAAGGAAAATTCCCTCATAGACTCCACTCCGTCTGCGACTCCTCCTTCCTTTCCCTTCCCTTCCAACAAACTGTGTAAGTCTATGTGTATTTGTGTTTCCCCAGCGAAGCAAACAGAGCATGACAGCCAGATAATAAACAAAGTGCTGATGTCTGTGTGGGCATTGTCTGGAAATCATGCTAACAAGGAGGCACTTCAGTCTGATTCAGATTTTTTTTTTTTTTTCCTTTTTCACGTCAAGTACGCAGAGGAAAAGAAAAAAAAAACAGGCTTGTGTGAGATCAGTAAGGACGATTAAAATTACTGCATGGAACAGCTTTCGCCAGCTTAAAACAGGGAAATACACCACATTCTTAAAAACGAAACAGAGGAGCCAGTGCTCTCCCTCCCTTTAATTGGCTGTGCTGCTGCGAGAAGGCCACTTCTTTGCGTGGAGATTCTCTGGTGTCTTCCTCTCCTCTTCCCTCTTCTTCCTCCTCCTCCTCAGCTCTGACGCCAAGGAGCTGGGCTGATTAAAGAAGATTCAGACAAGGTAAACTTTTCAGGTAGCTCTCAACACCCTGTGTCTTCGGGTTACAGTTGGACACAAAACAAGAGGAAGACCCTTTAGATTTGTGAGGCATTGTTGAAGAGCGTGCTGAGTGTAAACGGGCAAAAAAAAATAAAAATAAAAAAATATATTAAAAAAATAATCTGTACATGAGACAGCAATGGTTATGCGGCAATATCGTTTACATGGAAAAGGCATAGGGAGAGCGAGAAGAACACTTTTAAGTCTCGGGTGTAGAAAAAAACAAGCGGCATGTGACGGTATCAATACAAGGATGTGGCTTAATGATCGCAGGAAAGACATTTCATTTGCTAACAAAACAGCATGATGGTACTTTAAATTGTGCAACTTGTAAGTTATGCTGAGTGCATGTGTTCCTCTCCACTCCGTGGGGGATGTGCAGATAACTACCAAAAAAAAAATGGAAGAAATAAAGAGAGAGATCTGTTTCTGTACAGCATATTAATTAGTTGTCAAACTCCACATAATGCCAAATATAAAGTGATGCTGTAAACCGAGGGAAACGTCCGAGTGTATAAGATGGCAGAGTCAGAGGAATGAGGTATGCAGAAGCGAAAAGGGATACAGCTGTCCATACTTACGCTTGTCCATGCAATGAAAACACAACACGATTCTCACAAGTCTGAGTGTGTTCGTAATAATGCGCCTCGCAAAACTATTCATTTCTGTCACGTTTCAATCACAAGCTTTCGTTTGGGATTCTGTGTGACAGGATACAAAATAGCATACGTACTTTAAAAGTGGAAGAAAATGATACATGTTTTTTGTTTATAACTACAAATATGAAAAGTTTGGCATGCATTTGTATTGACACCTCTTTACTCTCATACCTTGAAATAACTAATAATAAAAAAAGACTTAATCTTCTTCAAATTTAATCCTAGCTGTGCTGTGAAGCACTCTGAGGTTTGTTAGAGAACATTACTAGAGAAACAGCATAACAAAAACCAAAAAGGTAAGAGATTAGGGTCAGATTGTCAAGATATTTAAGCAGTTTTGAGTTCTCAAATAACGTAAACTTAGAAGAACCGCTTACAGAAAAATGTTCAAAGTGGCAGCATGCTGGAGTAGCAGCGCCATGTCCACATCCACAACAACTCTGAAGAGTCGTTGTGGAAATGTTGTCGCAACGGTATGAGTTGAGACAACATTTCATTTCCCTTTGGGATAAATAACATATTTTTGAGTAGAACTCATTTAAGTTGAATGAAAAGTGGAAAGGGTGAGGCAGAAGGCCTTGCTTAAGAAGACAAGGCCTTCTGCATGCACAGCAGGCTGAGAACATGAAGGAGGCAAGAGGCCTGAGGAGGCCGCAAAAATGACCAGAGAACATGTTCGTCTTCCAGCTGAACCAGGACCCTGAACAGAACCACAGCTACAGTGGAATGTCTAAGATAAAGTCTGAATCCAGTTGAGAGTCTTCAGATCTCTGAATAGGTTCAAGGTATTTCGCAAAATAGAATTGGCAAAAATGTGTGAAAAAGCCGTAAGAGGCGTACACCAAATGCAGCAAAAGGTGGTTCGATAAAGTATTTACTGGAGGAATTAATGCAAATGCATGCTACACTTTTTAGATTTTTTTGTTTAAATAAAGTTTAAAAATACCATGGGCTACATTGTGTCAGTCAATCATAAACTCCCAAAGAAACCCATCGAAGCTTGTGGTTGTAATTAACAATGACGTATTCAGGAGGTATGGATAGTTCTGGAAGGCGCTGTACTTTATGCATGTGTGTGTGTGCTTGAAGCTGTATGATATGTCTGCAGGCTCATATTTAAAGAAAAGTCTATAAATGGGATCACACATTCTGATCCTCCTGTAGTTCTACACAACAGCTAAAAACCTTCAAAAAACCAACAATTCAACATGACAACAGTATCACAAAACTAGAACCACAATCTTTGGCCTGAGTGTACGCGAAGGCAATGTACATTGTGTATTTGAGGTTGCTGAGGTGGCGTGTTCTGAATGTTTAGGAGTGATCTGAGGTCTGGAAGGTGAAGAACGGAGAAAGAATAAGTTAAGAGTTGTGCAGATGGCGACACGTCAGGGGGAAGCAGAGAGATGAGAGAGATATTGGTACAAGATACAGGCCAGAAAGTACAAGACTGAAATGAAAGCAAAAAAAAGAAAAAAAAGACCCTTATTTTTCTTTGAAAAACAAAATTCCCTTACCCTTACCCCTGCCCACCCCCACCCACCCAACCTTTATTCCATGTGGTGGTCTTTATTATACAGTGAATCCCCTGATTATCAGTTTGTTTTTTTTAATCCTTTTTCTGGTTCAAAAACAACAGTGGCTCTGTTCTACAGTCCAACAATCCTGAGGGAAAGTAAGGTTTGTCTGAATATTTCCAAACATCTCCACAACATCAAGTGTCCTACTACTAATGCCCAGGATCTCAGGGCCCGGTCAATCCCCCCACCCTGCTCCCTCCCATCCCTTCCCTTCCCCACCCACGGGTCAACCATTTAGGCTTTTAAACAGGCTGTCTCCAGCTGCTGCTCAGGCCTTTGAGCTGCGGACCAATCAGCAACAGGAAAGCCCTTCGAAGCTCCTTCCCTTCTTGAGAGTACGTTTGTGGGTTAAGTAGGTCCCACACTGTCAGCTGTGCCACTAGGGGGCAGAGTTGGACATGGAGTCCACAGAATTTACACTGGAAGACTGCACACGGCTGTTGGAGATGGGCACATCTGGGTGCTGTGGCGAAGTAAGGAGAGAGATGGGTTAGTTTGAACGAGTCCGTCCGGATCCTCCGCCGTATGTGCGCTCACATCCGCTTACATGCCTCCTGAAGATCCTGTCCAGCAGGCTACGTCTGGGTGGCTCCGGCGGCTGATTCCAGTCCAGATCTGGAGGTCTCGTCCCTTGAGGCCCAAACACGTTCAGATCTCTGAAACACTCCGTTTCTATCATCTAAAAGAGGAAGCAGAGGAAACGAAAACATGAGGAACGTTAAACATTTGCTGATTTGAAAGTGAACGGAGCATTTAGGGATGCCTGGCTCACCTCATTCTGCCATGGGATGGGAACACAGCCCGTAGCAAATTTGGAGTAGAAGTCGTTGTCAGTTTGGTCTAAATTTACTCCCTTGACAGTGGAGAACTGCTCTATGTCCAAAACATCCTTACAGTACACAGCCCGAGGCTGGGAGAGGGGAATGGCCAAGGGGAGAAAGACGGGGTCGAGAGGAAAATTAGCAGACAAGTTCATCCGAACAGAACATTAATCACTGATGTATCTGAGCACACCATAACAACCAAGCACTCACATCAGGCACGAAGGGAGGATCTACGATTCCAGCCTCCATCCTCTTGAAGTTGATGTTTTTGAAGAACGAGTGGGCCTTGACGCCCGCTGCTCCGTCAGCGTTACACCCAAGCCTCTGCTTGGGGTCTTTGGTGAGCAGCTGGCCATGCAGAAGCACAGAGATGAGTCATTCAGGATATTTATCATTTATTTATCTCCTTGCCTCTACACACAGAGTCTCATCCAACCTCACCATTCTGCAGATCGCCTTCGTGTCCTCTGTAAACTTGTCATTGTACTCCTCCTCTTCCTCCTGCACCCTTCTCTCCACTTCTTCCCGCTTCACTCGCTCTTTCCGGGCACGAAAGGGCGATCTCCCCGCGGTCATCTCATAAACGAGGCAGCCCAGTCCCCACCAGTCGGGGCTCATGGCATACTTTTCATTGTTGATCACCTCTGGAGCTGCAAAGAGGAGGGAAAAAAAGCAGTAAGAAGAGCTTGTTAATATGCACAATGACAACAATATCCCAGGTTTTACACTGTGTCAGATGTTAGCTTATCTCATTTGTCTGTTCTGGTGTCCACCACGGAGCAGCAAGGTTAATTTGTTTATGTGGCTTGTATTATGACTGAATTCATAAATTGAGGAAAAGTTGAGAATCATTGCTGTGGTTGAGAAATTTCTATGCTAGAGCGAGAACTTCAGGTGTTTTAGAAGTAGTTTAGCAACTTGCTTGCATGTCGATGGCCAAACTTGTTAACGTGTTGAGGTTAAAGTTTGCTAGCATGCCCAAGGAAGTTTTCGACAGTAAACAGCACCCTCTAGCTGTGGTCGTCATGAAAAAATGCTACAACTATCAAAATAATATTTCAGGTCCAAGTGATCTTAATAATAAATTAGATCTTAGCTAGTTTAGTTGAGTAAATTCCAGCAATGAATAAAAAAATACCTGGAATATAACTTTTTTAGCTGGTAAACTTCCATGGTTTCTTCTCAGACATAAAATGTAATCAAATTGTTGCACTTATTTTATTGGTTATTCTAACAGTTTGTTTTGTCAACGTGTCTTTAGCAATATCGAGTTATTTCTTACCCATGTAGCCTACTGTCCCCACCCTGCCTCTGATGAGTTCTCCTTCAGGCACTTTGATGGCCAGCCCCAGGTCAGAGATCCGAATGTGTCCTGCAACAAAGCAGCAGCAAGTACATTATCAAATTATGTGGACAAAGAGCCCATAAATTAATTAGATTTTAAAACCATTAAATGTAACAAAATTCTACATTCTACTACAATTCATTGTGAGGCATTAGTTAAATAAACAAAATACTAGCATGCTAGCATGCCCAAGCCTCCAGCGTTGGAGAAAAGTCTCATACGTTAATCGTTGGCATGAGTGTCTGATTAATTGGGGGATTTTAGCAATTATTTCCTCAACCTGGAATGATTTTGCCGAAAATGAAAATATTTTCAAAAACAATGAATTAATGTACACGACTGAATTCAAAGAAGATTTTCTCCAATCTGCACAAGTTATACATAGTAGGTGAGATACACATAGCCAGGTATCACTGTGGCTGAGATTGCACAGTTTTACATCAGCAAACACTGAGAGAATGAGAGCTGGTCATGCTTTCAAGCTAAATGTCTACTGGAGAAACATTTTAAAGGTCAGACTTTGCTTTTTAGCCACAACAACAACAAGTTTATTAACACGTACACTTTCAGACATAAGAAGGCTAAAAACTGTCAGGCACGGTGATGGCAGCTTCATTCTGAGGGGCTGTTTCAGCGCCAGTCGTGGTGTATCGCACAAAGTTGACAGGTAATAAAGCAAAAGACTAGCTCAGGATTCTTTAACTTAAATATAAACCAGTTGGACGAATCTGGGAAACAACTGGGTTTTCCTACAGCAACCCAAACACACTTTAAAACCGGTTTTGCAATGGAGTTAAACAGGACAACATTAAGCTTATTTAAAATGCTTAATGTAAAAGTCTGGTCTGTGTCAGGAAAGCAACTAGTTTAAATAAACTAGCCATGTTCTGCCAGGAACAGGTCAAATATACATTCAGAATTAAGCCAGAAGCTTTTTGGTAGCTACATTATGTGTGTGGTTTGTCTGCGACAATTCATCAAACATTAGTGGGGCTGTGTGTGTATATTTTCACCTGTATATATAATTTGGAACTACTGTATGTAGATCAGAGGAAACCCACAATAAATGCAAACTTGAGCATCCGGTTCTTGTTTTTGAAAATAACTTCATTCATGCCCATGATTGGTATGAATGTAAACGTTGTAAAAATGGCCTTATTTGTTATAACTTGAAATCTGATTAGAAAACTTACCATTATCATCTAATAAGATGTTTTCTGGTTTCAAATCCCTAAAAGTAGCAAAGAATCACCAGTCAACCATCTTTCACATGCAGAGTAGAAGAATAGCACTGCTAGATTCATGTACATATTCGTCTGAGATTGCTACCTGTAGACAATAGATTCCCTGTGCAAATGCTCGAGCCCGCAGCAGATCTGAGCAGCGTAAAACTGGACCCTGTCTTTGTCGAAGCCCGGCGTGCCCATGTTGTAGATGTGAAACTTCAGGTCGCCGCCGTTCATGATAGTCAGCACCAGACACAGTGCGTCTTTGGTCTCGTACGCGTACGCCAGGCTCACCTGAAGAAAGACAGAGACGTGCAACGTGATGCGGGAAAACCGTGCTCTAACACACACAAGGATGAAATCCCACAGCTGCATGTTCAAGCAAATGACTTTTACTCACAACAAACCGACTGTTGACTTTCTCCAAAATCTGCTTCTCGTTCAGAGCCATGGACTCTCCTTTCCTCTTCTTGATCCTCTTCTTCTCCAGTTTCTTGCAGGCGTACATCTTCCCTGTTGCTCTGACCTGGCATGCGCACACCTGCGGAGGACAGCAAGAATATTATCCAATGTGTTACAGGAAAATTCCCAATATTTTAGATGTAGCGCCCAGTCGCTTCTCTTACCTCCCCAAATCCGCCCTTTCCCAGCACCCGGTACTGTCTGAACGTGTCTTTAGTGATTGGTTGCCTGATGGAACAGAGATACAGCAGAATCCATTAATAGATGGTTATGTGGTATCGATCAAGTCAGAGATATTATCTGCGGCGCTCAATGCCATCCTGACTCTGTTTCCTGTACAGAGGGTGGGGCTTCTTGGGCATAATTTCACTGTCCAGACAGACGCAATCAATGCTGCCCTGAAAGCCGGCTGCCTAATTTAAATGACCTCAATATGCATTTTGCATAGAATATTTTCAAAGCAGGAGTGTAGATCCTGTCCTGTAATGAATGAAAATAGTAACCAGTACCAATTTATTATCTGACATATTTAGGATGGATGTTCCATTTAGAGAATGTTTGTAAAGATTTATGCTTCCACATAAAGTCTTGGCAGAGACAGAGACAGAAACGTTGACTGGAATCATCGTGGATATACATTTTGGTTCCAAATCGACGTTAATGAAACACCTTTAAAAGAAACCACTCACGTTGTTTTTTCATGCAAATCTGAAGTAACCTTACTAACAAAAACAGAAATGATAAGGATCAACCACAGATTTTTATCTTATTTTCTGTATTAATGCACATCTAGCCCTTACTGCTTAGTTTTTCTTCTGTGATATAATTTAAAGGATTCCTTCACAAATATGCAGCACCCTTCAAATTATTGGCTGCTCAGATGCATAAAAGCTTTTAAGACATTCATCTTTTATTGCATTCGCATAATCTCACACTGAAACATTTAGACATCTTAAACATTTAATTTCTGTATATTAATTCAGAAGAGGAAAAATTATAGTACCAAGCATGGCAGAGGATTTATGATCCTGTGGGCTCCTTTCTCTTTCAAAATGTCGGAGAGTATTGTTAGAGTTCAGAAATATGATTTTAACAAAGTCATATGTGGAACAAGTACTGACACTCTGATGGTGATACTTTATATGACCTCCAGTAGGTTAAAGTCACCAGATTTTTAATTAAAATATCAATGATGCCATACTGCAACAAAATTCTCAGACTGAAGGACAGCATCACAAATGTTCACCGTACTTACTACAATACTTATTTTCCCACTGATTTAATTAAAGATGCAAAAATGAAAGAATGAGTTTAAGGCTTTATTAATTTATTATAAGGCATTTTCCCCCGCTGGTTTCCACAAATTTGATTTATACAGTATACGTTTTGGCATTTCATTTTATACTTCTAATTCTAAAGATAGCAAATGTTTTGCAAAATTACTATCCATAGATAGTAATTTTGCACGTGCACTTGAAGTAAATAATGCAACAGCTTTACAACCTACTTTCTATCAATAAAGCATCAACATATGCAACAATAAAATCTCAGTTATTAACAATCCACCTGAACTGATTTAGCTAATAAATCTTCTGTTGCAAAACATTTTTAGCTGGTTTGCTGCATGACATTTAAGACTAATGTTGATTTAATTTCATTTTATCTAGCCGTTTAATTTGTTTTCCACAAAGTGTAGAAACGAAACCCAACAAACCTCTCCAGCATCTTCCACTGAAGAAAGCGGTCAAAGTACATGCTGTTCTGATAGTCTGAATACGGAGCTCCACTCAGGTACTCATGGACCGCCCTGGCACAAAAAAAAAAGCACAGTCAAACCTCTCCGATCATACGACATGGCCTAAATTTCAGCGTGAAAAATGAGTGAGTGGGAGAGCGGTTAAAAATCTGGTCACGTGACAAACAGGTGAGAGTGAGTAAATGGCGTCTCACTTGCGGCAGTCGCTGAAGATCTCCTTACAAGGACTGAGCTCGAGGTTCTCTCTGCATTGCTCTGCAAAAACCTCGGCTATGTCCACTCGCTGAAGTGACTGCATCAACACATGTAAACACACAGTCACAAGTATGCACAGATACACACAAATCCATCACCTCCTAATGTATGCAACACTTCCAAGATAAGGAGAAACGCAGAATGACCTGCAATTGTGTGTATTTGGTTTAATTTCTGATAGATTGAACAAGTGTGTTCATTTTTAAACCTTTATGTTATTTCTGTGTCATTTTTGCCTTTGATTCTTTTTTTCCCCCTCATGACAACCGTATTAACCTCTGTCAAAGGCAATAAGTTTCCCTTTTGCAGTAAAGTGTTAACCTCAAAGGGTTGAGAGGCATGAAAATACGCAGTAGGGAAACTTACTTGTTTTGAAAGGAAGGTCTTGATGATTTGTTCCCCCCTGCTTTTCCTTTTCTCATCAGGTGTAACCTCATAGTCTTCCTAAAAAACACACACGCACCCACGCACACACATGCAAAACAGCAGAATTAGCAATAGCATGGTCACTGCACTTTCTTATCAAAACTATTTTTATGCTGACATTTTCTATGAGGCCATAGCATGACTATAACAGGTAGCATCATGACCAGACATGATAATGACTTCCGTTTTCACCAGAAAGTAAAAAACAACATGTCTGTTGAGTTTCTGGAGAACTCTCATAGAAAGAGGCCTGTTGCACGATGTCATGGAAACAGCAAAAAATTAAATAAAACAAAAAACCCCTTTGACCCCAAAGGGGTTTTTTGACTTTGGGGTCAAAAAGCCCCAAAGTAGTTTTAGCTTAGTGTAAAGAGTTTGCCTAAGAGCGTTGCAGATGCAATCGTTGGCATGTTATTTTTTTCTTTTAATAACTTTCCTGTACAGCTCTGGTTTTAAGGTTGAAGTGATCAGACTTTATATTATTTCAAAGCATTTAAAAACAAAAAGAAAAATAAGTTTAATTTTATTGTTAATCTTTCCATACTCAAAATTAGACATACACTCCCAACTAACATTTTGTATTAACATCCTGAAGAAACATGCAGACAAGGTCCTGCCAAAGTTTCCTTCTAACATTTAACAACTCTTATTATGCAAAATGACAGAAACACATTTAAATTGGCTGGTTTCCTGGGAAGAGATTGTGCTTTTAATCATCCTCCACATATTTAAAAAAAGAGGTTTTGTGTTCAATATCCTGTTGGAACATCCAGTTTTTGTCCAAGATTTTAGAAACTTAGATGTGAAGAATTTGGAGGTAGTCCTGCTCTTTTATTTTCAATCAACTTTGTGGGATTCAGTACATATTCAGTAGAACTAGCAGCAAAACAAACCCTCAGCCTTATGCTACCACTACCATGCTTAGCAGTCCTTCAAACTTTCTTTGTCCCTGAGACTAAATAGCTAATTTACTCTACAACTTGTCTCACTATGAAACTATCTAAGGTATTAACACTGATTGATGTGGACATCTGCAAATTTCAGTCAGACGTCAGTGTATGTAATTTGAATAAGGGGCTTTTTTTCTCTTGGGTTGGTAGTTCATATCAGACAAATCACTTTGAATGAACTCTAAACCTTCTAGCCATCATCAGGAGTGGCCAGATACTCAGCCAGAATTTAGCAAAAACACTTGTTAATGATTACAGAAAGCATGTGGTGCAATTTGTTAATATAACCAGTCTGCACTGTTACAGTATATTTGGGCCTATAAGTCTCATTTTTATAATGAATGAACAAAAAAAAAAAAAACATCCTCCATGATTTCAAACATGTGCATTAAATTCTTTATAAAACTCATTAAACTTGTTTCTCATATGAATCAAATACTCTTTAAAAACCATCAGGTCAATCCTTTATGCTTCATTTGGCTTCATGATTATAAATTAATTATCTGGCTATTTGGAAGTTGTGTGTTTGAGGTTATCACATGCTAAACGAGCACTACCACAGACATCGCTTCCAACTAGAAAACCGGAATGTATAATATGAACCCAAAACGGAAATCAAATCCCCGTAACGTTTAAACAGCCTTTATTGATAGTAATTGTATGAATGTGAAAGCAGGAACGAGGTTGTTTCTTGGGTTCAGCTTTCAGGTCAGACTCTGCAATAGAGACCGGATGGTGAGTGACGGGCATTCAGCATGGATGTTCAAACAGGAAGTAATTGTTCATCTGGCAGAAGTGGTTTCCCAGGCTTTGTTCAGAGAATCAGACCTTGATTGTCTGGAATACCTCAAGCTTTGACGGTGTGACAGAGGAAAAGGTCAGTTTATCGGGATTGTTCCACCCGCAGGACAGAGCAGAGAAGTTTATGCACTGAAAATCAAAAAGGGATGAAGCCGTGGACAACACAAAGTCCAGTTTTCCCCACGGAAAAGTGAATAATCACTGTAACCTTTAATTTAGTGGCTGAGTAAATGGTCCAGGTTGGCAACAGAAAGGGGCGAAGAATTAGGGCAAATCCAAAATCTGTGAGGCTATGACAGACATCCAGCTACATGAAGCAAGAAAACATTCAATGCAATCAGAAAGCAGGCAAAGGCGACAGTCAGAGGAGAAGAAACAGGTCAGATACACAATCAGGATATCAGCCACAACCCCTCACAGCCCGAGTCAGGGGTTGATGACAGACGACGTTGCAATGACTGAATGCTGAGCTGGAGTTAATATAGGTAGCAGCACAGGTGAGAACAATGAGCTATTTAAAATCAGGATATACTTTAGGTAATCATGAATCACGGCAGAGAAAACGTGACCTTGTTGTGTAACTGTGTCTACATGGATGGATGAAATGGACTCGATAGTGTGAAAGTGCTTAGTTGGACTAAAAATCAAAAAGATAAAAACCAGATGCTCAAGTCTAATTAGTGAAGTTACTCAAGTCAAATAAAAAGCTAACTTTTCACTTTCATAAATTAGATTTTTAATACATACTTTGCTGGTCTAAGGTTCCTGCACAGTTCAGAAAAGTCTGAAATTTTCTTTTCCAAGTGTCCATAAGTACGGAAAAAATAAACAAGACATTAGGTTCATCTCCTAATGTCTTTCCTTCCTTCTTTTCTTTCGTACGTCTCTCCTTGCATCCGTACAAAAGTTCCTCAGTTTTTTCATTTACGTTTTGGCCTTTGGTTGATGCCATATGTAAAGCCCGTTAATTGTAGAAAAATCTGTCAGAAATTCACTACGAATATTTCATATTTTAAAGTCGCACTAAATGTCTGAGAAGCTTGGAAATTTGAGTCTGGAAAAGTGTGAAGTGTGTCCATCAAAAGTACAGAAGAATCCTGTATGACGCAAATGCTGTTTGTTTGTGAAAAAGACCTCTGGCTCTTCATCAGTATGTCTCACAGTCTCATTCACATAAACATACGCTGCTCCTCTGCTCTTTTCACTGAGAAAAACAGGCAATTGTCCGCTGAACATTTCGCAAAGGCAGCAACGTGAAAGCGCTCTGATGCGTTTCCCAGCCAGCGCGTTTTAACTTCTGCGAAGGGACAGGGGACGCAACATGGCGTCCATGATGCAAACTGGCCCTCGTCTTTCAACTCGCTGGGCTTTTTCCAGCATGGGTCCTCGTTGCCTGGCAATCCCGCAGTAAACACGGTGGGATTCCTTGAGGTCCTGGAGTGTCACAATGTGTCACACCGGCGTCACCAGATTTCCACTACAAAACACACACACACATACATGGCATACACACAAAAGCCAAGAGCTCAACTGAAAAACCACAAAGCGACTGATGAGAAAAAAACTGCAACAAATATGTATTGTACACAAAGAAACAGAGGCGAAGAATAGTGATTGTTAACTGAAGTTTCACAGATGTTACACACACATTAATCTGACAAACACACAAACAGGCACTTGAACCAAGAGTAAACTAGCGGTCTGACTCCCACCCTTTGCTGGTGGGGGGTCAGCCAAAGGGGAAAGGAGACGCCCCTTTGACTTTTTGGAACCAGCGGGATTCCAAAAAGCCTCTTGTGATGCAGGATGGTTCTTTGGTAGCCCCCAGAGTACATTCCCTTAGCACTAAAAAAAAACACACATTCAGGCTTTCTCCTCCTCCTTTTCCTTTCCCGCTAATTGCCCACTTGTTTATAAAATTTTCTGAATAGCATGTCAACTAGATTGCGTAATGTGCCGAGCGAATCTCACAACTGCTCAGAGCGCGCAGCGGTGTTATTTAATCGCTCGGTGCACAAGGATCCGCTTGGCTGTAACCGCACTCAGACCCGGCTTATTGAGTGCCACAAATAATACCCAGCGATGAGCGCAGCGTCAGAGTTCGTCACATGGACCGAGTGCAGAATTAGCCTCAGCATGTGTTTGGGGTGAGTGTGTGTGAGTGGTTTCCCTCTCGCGGAGGTGGTCGCTTTTTGGAATAGGTGGTTACAAGAAGGCAGAGCGGGGGAAAGGAGAAGGGGTGTTCTGGGATCGGGAAACAATGCTGTCCTTTCTGTCCTGTCACATGTCCCACAAAGATATTCTGGGTGTTGATAGATAAAGACTTAAATGTGTCATGTGGGAGGTATTTAGTCTAGACAAGGAGTGAGAAATGGGAGTGTGGGGTTGGGAGGGGAGGTAAACGACCAGGAGATCTGCCTGTTTGAGTAGTCGAAGCTCTGTTGAACTGCAATGCAAACAGAATAGTTCACTGAAATAGTTGGTTTGTTTACTGACATGTAGACTCCGTTGTTTTTGTCCTTCCACTCAGATAACATTTGTCTTTTGCTGTCCTTTACAGAGATGGTCACAAGCAGTTTAAAGGGAAAGTGTTGTGTACATTCCACACACATAGTTATAGTAAAATCAACTATCTATGTTGCCTTTGGTTGCTGTATATGTCAAACATGACTTAAAAGAAATTTGAGATCTGGCTCTTTCTGACAATTAGTAGTGAATGGCAAATATTCAAAACAAACTCCTTCTCGAAGACAAATAGGTCCAATTCAGATCTGATTAATATGAGTCCAATTCATTTTCAGATTCCTGCCTAAGCAACTCTAATTCAATCTTGTTCTGACATAATACTGTTACATATAACAATTTTAGCACCGATATTTCACTCCAGACTTTCACAACACATTTCACCCACTCTTGTAAACACTCTCTCCCTCTCTGCCGTTAGCATTGAAGAGAAAATTCCTAGTGTGGCTCCGTGCTGGTATCTACTGCATTAATTCTTGTAATGTTCTGTTTATCTTTGCTCTGCTACTTGATTTAACTTTCCACTGAAGGATTTCCTTTTCATTACATGGATTCTGTGCTAGCCTGAGCTACATCCAGTGGGGTTTTATGTCTGGCGAACCTGATATGACGAATAACCATGCCAACGTGAAAGTTACAAGCAGAAGCAGCTGACTGAACTTTCCAAAGTTCAGCAAACGTTCAAAATAGGACTGCCAGATCCCTAATGGGTTGAGGAGGAAACATCGTGGTGGTGACGAAGCTGCAGAAGGGGGAGTGTGGTGGAGGAAGTTTAAATAATTTCTTTAAGTCATCGCTATGTGAAATATGAGATCCCTGGTACACAAAAACAGACTAAGAACAAAAACGCTGAAGAGTGCGTAATAGCAATAAAGGTCTCGGCATAACAATCTGTGTCTGCACGTGCAAAAATGCAGCGTTGTACTCCACTGAGTCTGCAGTGGATATTTCAGACTCCATCAGGTTTCAGACTGTATGGCAGACTTCAGTCACAGTGGAAGAAACATCGCAGCTCCACGGGAGCTTTCTTCAGTTCTTTTACTGTTAGGATGTATAAAACAGAGAGCTCCTTCCTGCAACAACAGCCCAACAATATCCCTCTGTAATCATTAATCGTTGGGGGTGTAACCAGAAAAGTCTGTCTTGCAAAGCACTATTCAGCCGCTGTTTAGCCAAAGATATTATTACAATTCCCAGATATGAGGGCAAATGCTTTGAGCTTTACCCCCTGTGTCTTTGTGACTCTTATTTTGTAGTAAGAAAGGAAGTAATTGTTGAGTTGTTTTTGTCTTTTTAGTTTTCATTTTTTTCACTCATTTGATATAACTGTTTTATTTTAATTGAACCTTCTTTTAGAAAACTCTAGATTGTCTTGTCTACACTGGGCTCGCAAAATAAAGTTTGTCCCACAATTCCAGTCTTTCCCAACAGCCTGGCGTTGTTAAACAGGATGTGAGCGCTGATCAGTCCAGACTTGACCCTAGGAGGTGATGTGAAAGTCCTGTGGCCTTGCACCTTCCTTGACCTTCACTAGGACACTTGGGAAGGCCTTCTGTCCTGAATCTGTCACAGCTCAAATTTAAAGAACTATACAATCAGAAATTGACCCACCACCATCACAATAAGTTAATAATTTCAATGACAACTCAACAAACAATTTAAAAGCAGAAAAGCACATGATGTTTTGACAGAAAACTGGGATTGGAGGCCAGCATTCCATTTTCCAAAACCTGGAGTCACTGGAAAACCTAAGGACCGTTTTATTCATGCGCTTTTCAACCATATCCTCGTTTATTTATTGAGGATGTCAATTTGGCCTGTGTGATAATCACTCACACAGAAAAGGAAATAACAGGCTTAATGGGAGCAAAAAGTTAATAGTTAATAACCCAGATGATGACGTGGAGTGGAGTGAGTGGCGGTGAGTGGAGTGATTCACCCTTTCTTAACATTTGATAAGAAAGGGTGAATTACGGGAACAAACCCTAAAGCCACTGGCTAACAATTAGCTTCAGCTCTTTCTATTGACACTAAGTGAAAGACTTTTTTTTTACTTTTTAAGGAATTTGGGCCGCTATTGTGCAACTCTAACTCTTTATCTTCAATATTTAGCGTAATCAAATATGACCCTAATACTTCTACACTAAAAAATTTTTTGAATCAGTTTGTAGGTTAGTAAATCCTACATTCCTCAACTAAATTGTTACTTCCATATGTTTTTTTAAGAGAACCCACTCTATGTTTGATCGTCTCAAATGCCTGGACTGGATTATTCTATATAAACAGACATTTTCTTACTGCAAAGTTTGAGACTGAAAGCATTTCCTACACCCAGCCTTCGATTGAGGCAGCAGAAGGCATGTTTATGTATGTCGCTCCATCCATACTCAAAGTACTTCTAAAGTAACAAAAGTAGAGAAAGCGACATTAAAAATAAGAAATACATGAAAGGATTAATAGTAAAAATGTAGGCAATGTTAAAAGGTTGAAAACCTCAATGTGCTTACATTTGTACTTTCCAATTTTTTCTTTTCCACATAAATCAATTAATGAAGGAAAACCTGGAGTGGAAAAAAAAAAAAAGCCCATTAAATGTGTGTCCGTGCGTACCGTTGCGTCCAGCAGCTGAATGCATCGTTGCAAGTTGGGTTTGGTCTCACAATAAAGACGAAAGAGAAGCCGTCCAATAGGCTGCTTGTCGCAGATGCTGGCATAATCCCTCTCTGCAAAAGTATAAAATAATAATAATAATAATAAAAAAAAAGAAAACAACTTTAACACGGAGCATTCGGAAACTCCAACAGCCAAACACACCCTCTCCACAGCAGGAGAGAGAACCAGAACCTACCGATGATTTTTCCCAGTTCAGCACACTGGCTTATGTGAGGAAAGCGAAGGATCTCCTTCCATTTTTTACTCCTGCCTTTCCGTTTTCCACCTCCACCTGTGGCGACACACACAGACATACGAGGGGAAACAACATTAAAACTACTTCAGACCGTTGTCAAGTGGTAACTTTTACTAGTGAGGGAACAGGGCCGTGGACTAATGCCTAACAGAATTGGGAGAGAGGTGGGGGTTAGAGAATGGGCTTTCCCCTGAATGAAATCATAGTCTCAGTGCGCATATAGAATTCATAGATTACGCCTCACTTCCTCTGTTAATTTCTCCGTTAACTTTCCTCCGTACTCAGAAGCTTCCCTGAAAGTGGGAACAGTGTGTGTGTGTGTGTGTGTGGGGGTGTGTTGCTGTGTGTGTTCAGTGTCCGTGAGTGCGTGTGTGTTTGTGTTCGCTCAGACAGAAAGTCTGTTCTGACCAAGTCCTGGAACCAAGTCTCAAGACTCAGCCTGACTGGATTCCGTCACCCTCAATCATCAGACATCTAAGGGGAAAATGTTTTGGCGGCGGCGTCGTTCAATAATCCAATTTGTTTCTCATGTTTGGCCGCTTCCACATCTTAAATCCAGACCGAATCATAATGGTGTTTGTCTCGTTCGCCGTGATTAAATAAAAACATAATTTGCAGTGAAATGCGCCTTCTCCAAATTGCAATTTCTTCACACGCTACGACTGCTCCAATGAACTGACAAGCATTTGTCTCTGTTTGTTGCTGCATCGGGTTTTGGCAGCGTGATAGGCACTGAGCGCTGGAAAGCAAGAGAGGAAACGACAAGCAGACATCTTTAAGTAATAACTCAGGAATTCGAGAGGCACTACGTCATGCCGGAGCCTGTGAGTGAAAGCTTTCGCAGTTTTCCCATCAATCCTTCCTGCTGCATTCGTGTTTTCATCTTTTCCGTTCCTGCTGCCTCTAGCACATCTGTTTAACCCGAATTCACCACCGCAATATATTGGGTGAAACACACACACTTTAGTTCGTGAAATTTTAATTATTTGTAGCGAACTTCCATCTGTCTACACATACATTCTGTCACATTACAACCACTCGGAGCGCTCAGGGTGAAACATGGTGGTGGCGGCATCTTACTGTGGGGGATGTCTAAATTTCTGAGCAGGATCAGGGAAATTAAAAGTGTTTCTACGATATATTGATCCGAGGTGGGGGGGCTTAATACAAGTTAATCCCACACTTTTTTGAGTTTTTATCAAGGAATGAAATATTTAGTTACATTATAACCACAAACGGCAGTGTACGTTTAAGTAAAATAGTGTGACAGACCAGCACAAAGCAGTGTGTAGTCAAAAAATAAGAACGTGAAAAGGTTGCCACACATTTGTATTTAGCAGTCTTTGCACTGTTACCCCATAATAAAATGAAGTGCAAATATGTGTCTTAAGAGTAACTTAACTTGTGTTTATTTGTATGGAACATTTCAGCAACAAGGTAATTCAAAATGTGTCACATGGTTAAAACATGAAAAAAAAAACAAAGGCTACATTCTAGTGGCATTACAAGGGAATGTGAATAAAAGTTGGACTATTAACTAACCCTAATGATGTTTTAGTTAATGCATTTTAGCTTAAATCTCAAAAAATAGCAGCAAGAAAAAAGTAATTTTGATGGAATATTATCAGAAGTCCTGTTTGCAGTCACATAAAAACCTTGTAAGGGACAGAGAAAACATATGCATTAAGTGGTTGAGACCAAAGTGTATAATTTCAATGCCACTTGTGGCGAAGAAATAACACAGTGAATCACCCTGAACACACCATTATTACCTTAAAACATGGTGACGGAGGAATTGTGGTATGGGGTTGTATTTTATCTATTTTTTTATTTTTTTCTTGAGGACAGCCATGGCGGTTCTGCAAAGTATTCACTCTGAGGTGACTGAACACAATGCTTGACATCGTTTTCTGATGTTAATTGGTAATAACTTTGAAAGCTACTTATTCTTTGCTTTCCACCTTGCAGCTATGCACTACTTTGTGTTTTTCTGTCACATAACATCCCACAAAACACAGTGACGTTTGTGATTGTAACCGTGAAAAATGTCCAGTTCGGTATGAATACGCTTGCAAGGCACCGTATTGAACACTACTGTAGCAGAGTGGCTTTGCCACACTAAAAGACAAAAAAAAAGCAAGTATCTTAGCTAAAACAGCACATTTTTACACAGAACTGAACAACAATTCTTTTCAGCATCTAATGGACGCTATAATTTCTGCTTCTTGTAAATTTAATGCACAAGAAGATTCTGCTAGCTTGAAAGGGTCCTTGTCACCACCTCGTGTTCAGTAGTTTTTTTTTCTTTACTTAAGAAAATCTCACAACAGCAGAGTAGCCATATTGTCGTGAGCAAACATGGAGGCAGAATGTCTTAATAAATGAAGTCTAAATATCCCCTGAGATAATCATTAACCTCTAGCATCTGCTCCTCATCAACATTACCGTAGACCAAACATGCTACGTATATAAAAAAAAAAAAACGGGCACACTTCCTTATTTCAGCCCCAGTTGTTCACTGAAAGGAGTTAATGAGTAAAGGTATGCGGGGCGACTAAATGTCAGCATACTTTTCCATGGCAAAGCATTTTAATCTCTTTTATTAAAAACATAATGTCAGCCAAAACACACACAGCAGTACAGTCAATGGAGAAGATCATTCCCCACGGGGGGCCGCTAAAACGAAAACGAGTGCACTTGCGCTACTGTTAGGCGACCGCGAATAAAAGGGTCCACCAAACGGCACAGATTTCCTGCCACGGGTCAGCGCCGTGTTAAATAATTGTACTAAACACTGGCGGTTCCACCCAGGCATTCAAAGTGTACACAATGCCGAGACAACCACAAATAATGCAGTTCCTCCTTTTTCTGTCCGTGTCCTGTTTTCTTTCCTTCTCGCTGCACCCTGGACTTGTTTATTTTCATCTTCTCCTCCTTTTCCTCATCTGCCCATTAATGCTCCTCCAAATTCAGTTCATCTGTCTGGGAAAAACAAGCCTTTCTTTTCCTCCACAATCTTTTTAAGGTTCTTTTACATTTTGTTACCGAGTCGTGGCATCCTGTGATTGGCCCAGTTCAATGCTTTAGGCTCTCCAGATTTAAAGGATCCGTGCTGTTTACAGCTTTATGGACACATAACAAGAGCACCATATAGCACAACCACTTTCAGCTGCAGGGTTTTATCTGGCAGGTCATAATAAGGCTGATCTCATTAAATGTTCTCTTTTGTTGTTTACAAAGCAAAAACTAAACTAAAATTGAAAAGTAAGCTCACCCTTGCTATTTCAGTGACATTTATCACTCTCGATCAATTCATTACTGGCAAGTGTGACTTCCTCTACAAAAGAAGTCATTCTGCTAACTGGAACAAGCTTGTTAACACAATGCAAAGAAGAAGAACAAGAAGAACAAGAACAAAAGCAAGAAGAAGTGACTTTACATTTTTACAATTTTTAATCCAGCGAAGCGTTTAAAGCCATTTCCAAAATATCTTAAGACTTATTACTCTACAGTAAAAAAAATGATTTAGATAAATTTTTCTTAACTATCAATCTTTTCAGGAGTAGAGGAACCTAAAGATTCACCCCAAGTTTAGATCATGCTTTGCTTTGAGAAATTAAAGACTTAAAAAAAACAAATTAATAGTTAGTAAAACAAAGAGGAAGTTGGGTTTGTTTGGAAGTGTTGTCAGGAAGATGTTCGCAAAGTTGTACCTGAATAAACCTAAAGACTTCCTAAACTATGTCTTTTGGAAAGAGGAGATCAGTATCAGCATATTATACTATGTGCAATGATTTTTTTAAGACAGGCATATCTTATACCAAAATATTCTAGAGTTACGCTTAAGGCCACTTGTTTGACAACTTGACCTGAGTTGATCTGTGCACCAACAAACATCAACAGAATAGAGCTGTCTGGTCAGGCATGGCACACCAGCTAAAAATTTCCTTTGCAAAGATGTGAGTGACTGATAAAGTCTTCTAGAAAACAATTACTTCAAGTTATTAGTGCTAAACGTGATTCTATAAGTTGTCAAATCATCAGGAGGACGTAGAGAGGAAGATGTGTGTTAAAAACTATCTAATAAATAATGGTACTATAAAATCTGCTGTACATTTTTTGCACATTTTAAGAACTCTTAGAATCTGAAGAACGGACCATCCGAATGACCACATCCTAATGTGCAAACTGCAGAACTGCAGGGGCGCAACTGTAGTTTAGTGGTTTAACTGCTTTTCAGATCTCTGACCGCAGAGCAGGAGGAGATGATGACTGCGTATTGTCTTTGTCTGTGCTTGCCTATTGTCAGTGGTGGAGAACAACTGTGGCGATTACAGCTCCACCTTCACTTTGGAGAAAAGCGGGAACAAAACAGAAGATTCATGTCAGCATCTTTAGAAAGACTCATGATGTGAACTGTCCAACATGTGTTAGCGTCCAGCTTAGTGAGGGACTCTGCAATGAGTTTACAAGCTATTTACTTCTGCTTGTTATGATTTTGAGATCCCACATTCTGTATATCATAGCATGCTTTACTTTTGATTTATGGCAAAGTAGCGTAGAATTAGTAATTAAATGAATATTGATGAAATGAATAAAACACATATTTAACACTCACTCACTGGGCCTTATTTTCCCTAATTTACTGGCATACAAACACTCACCAAGCTGCTTGGCAGTCTATTAGCATATCTTACTGACAGAATATTTGCTCAGCTGATTCAAACAAGTTTTTTTTTTTGATAAGAGTTATAGGTATGTACATGAAAAGGAACCCAACCTCGCCTGCAAACATCCAAATATTACTCATTTTACTCCGTTTCTAAGTTATGTTGTTTGTGTCTTATTGGCATCAAGCCAAGGTTTTAGATAGTGTTACTATTTCACCCGCTTAAAAAAATATGATATATTGACATTCATGGTTTGGAACATAAAGGAGCAAAAAACGACACTTCTGTTAAGACAATGCTGTCATTAAACATGTTTCCCCAAGTAAACAGTCACAATTAAGTAATGCGCTATTATAATCTATAAAGAATAAAAATCGGGTATATTTTACGCAAAAAATGTTTTGAAGAAAACATTTTTTAAATGCTTTCTAATTTATGTTAAATTAGAAATGTCCCCCTCAATTTATATACAAATTGTATTTATGTTAGTTCAAAATCTTTGAGTCGTATTTCTTGTTTGTGTGCACAAAAGTGGTGAATAAAGCTAATTCTGAGTTCTGATGCTAATTTTACACATGTAATAATAGATGTTAAAATATGTTACGCCCGTTAAAAAAACGACAATGTAAACATTCTTGTTTTTAAATGTCTTCTGTGCTATGCTGCAAACCATAACTAATTCTTGTTGAATCCCTGATGCATATCTGGCCAACGAAGGGGAAAATATGCTGGCAGGAAATGAGAAATTAGATGTTGAAGGAAGTTTACAAAAGAATTAGTTATGTCAACAGAAAAAGAACCACAAAGATTTTTATTTAAACAGAGACAAAAAAAAAAAAACAACCAACAACTTAAAAACATTCATATGTTTTAGTCAATGTAAAGACTGCCAGGATCTCTGGGGCCCTGCTTATGAAAACCGGGCTACTAAAAGCATGAATGTGCTTGTAAAAGTCTATAAACCATCCTGTCCTCGGCGCTCTGTTTATTTCCTCCTTTATTAAACCGTTTTGCTCTCTCATGGCCTGTCAGTTACACTTGAGCTGAAATATGCGCCGCTCTGTGGATTCCCTCCGCACAGGAACTTGTCGGCCTAATTTGTTCCATGCACATAGTGCGGTCGCCGCCCTTTATTTATGTTTCTGCTCAGCAGCTCTGACATCACCGAGGCACGTCAAGTGTAGCAAAATGTAAGGTCAGAGAGGGAACGACATCAGTCTGGCACAACACTGGGTGGGGGGGGGAGGGTTACCGGCATCCCAAACATCTGCGTGTCGTTATCGTGACCTTTCTTCAGCAATGTCCTCCCGCTCAATTTAACCAAGACGGAGCGTCCTGCGGGGCCCGTCCATTCGCACATTCGGAAACAACTGCTGAGCTGTGAGGTTATGTTCCTTAAAAGGATCTGAGGCTGCTAACCTAAGCCACGCCCACCTCCGCTTGGCCTCCGCCCCGAACGTGAAGTTGGATTTTCACATGGCCGTCAAGACAAAAGCCACATCCTGAGAACCACACCGTAAAACACAGCACACAGCAACAGCTGCAGCAGAATGCGACGTGAACGCGCCAGTAGAGCGGAGCGCTGCGAGTACCTCGTGAGCTACTCTCTACACCCACGCCGTGCAAAAATTGAGAAGGATTTTTGGTCGATTTTTGCACTCATCTCCTGCCTGCGCTGACCCCCTCGTTTTGTTCACAAACAACCAATCATCCCTTTTGTAATGATCCAACTTTCGCTTCTTCTCACATCACCTCCTCTGTCTAAGCTGTTAAATGTCGGCGTCGTGGTTGAGTCATCCTCTGGTGGTCAGCGAGGTACCGGCAACGTTGAGGCCTACCAAAGCAACCAGACACTGATTCAAACGTCTTTGTTCTCGCTCGCTCTCCTCTCTCCCTTCCCTCCTACAGCATCCAACTGCGTGTTTCTTAGAAATGCATTTGCATGGGACCTGCAGGTTAAGAGGGCAGCTGTTCTCGATAATGCAAAGCATGGGTGAAAAATACACAAGTAAGTTATCAAGGAAAGTCAGAAGAGCTTGCGTTGGCACTCAACAACATCCTCTTCCTGTGTGTCAGTTATCCGCAGAGAGATTCTGAGCAATGTATGCTTTTGTTATATCACAAGAAGCATCTTGATGACAAAAGCGTCAAATATCAATCAAAGTCAGAGCAAGAAGACACGAGCTGAAAAATCACACCTTTTTAGTTTGTGCTTTTTTTTCTATGATGCATAACATTTCCTGAGTGAATGTTCTGCAGCCAGAGGCAAATAAAGATGATACTTTGCTGCAGAGAACCAGTTTATTCTAAGCATTTAAACCCATCTGCACAAGTCCTGCATATTTATTTGTCCAGACTCATTTGTCAGTGCTACTAACCTTCCTATGTTGAGTTGAGATAGTGTCAATCTCAGAGTAAATCCATCTGTTCTCTGAAGGCCTCTGAGGTTTACTGGAGAACATCAGTGAACAAATACAATTACGAAAATCCAGAAAAACAGCAAGGAACTTGAGATTTAACCCTAAACCTACAAAAACAGGAATATCCACCTAAAATGACAGGCTGCGCAAGCAGGCCCATAGAAACTCTGGCAGAGCTGCAAACATTTACAGCTTAGGTGGGAAACAAAAGAATCGATCAACATCAGTTTTTACCCACAAGCATTCAAACACAACAATAAGCTATGTTCTGGAACATAGCACACTGCACTTTAAATATAAAATACTGTACTACTGACTTTTAATTTATATTTACGTACTTTTTGATTTTGTATATGTCTTTGATATTCTTTTTCTTACTATAATTTATTATGCTGCCGTTCAGAAGTGCCAAACTGTTTCTTTCGTTGTTATTGTAACAGTGACAATAAAGATTATTCTGATTCTGAATATTACGAATATGGGCTACACCGTGCCCACAGTGAAACACGGTTTTGGCCCTATCATGCTTTGTTTCAGCAGGGACGCAAAGCTAGACAGAGTTCATAGGAAGAGGGATAGAGCTAAATGCAGGCAATAGTAAGACAAAACCTGTTAGAGGCTGCAGAAGAATTGAGCAGGAAGTAAAAGTTCACCTCCCAGTAATTCAACGACCCTAAGCAACAATGGAATGAGTAACACTCCAAAGGTCATGTGGCTGTAATTTCAGTGACCTGATTACAAATGCACACTACACTTTTTAGATCTTTATTTGTTAAAAAACATCTTTACAATTATGCTATGGTTTCTGTTGGTATTTTACCTACAATCCAAATAAACTTACACTGAAGGTGACAAAAAATATTTCAAGGGGTGTGAATACTTTAGCAAAGCACTGCACTTGACAAAACCTGATTATCGAATGGGTTCGTTTTTTTGTAAAGCGCTCCAAATGTGTGTGGTGTGTGTGCCACAGGAAGCCGCAGGAAATATTGGCCAGACCTGAGCTGAAGGGGAGGACTATAGCAGGAAGACGCTCTTTGTTGACCTGTTCCAGCATGATGTCATGCTGCTGCCTCTGCCCGGGGTCCTCATTATTACCGTCCTCAACGAGCCTCTCCATCCACGTATCCCTCATTAGGATCCATAATAACAACGGGATGATTTGGCCGCAGCATCTGCAAAAAGCAGCGGTCCATGACGTCCAATGTCTACCTGGTGACACCAGGCCATTCTTTCAGCAGCATAGGGGCGAGGAGGCGGGGAGTGCTCACATGGTAATCCACTTAAGTAAGGAGGTCATAAACTCAGAATCAGTCACGGACAATAAAGAGGAGAAGGTATCAGCTGTATGGATGCTAGCGCATAGCTGCTTTCCCATAGAGTTAAAGGGTCGACCAAATCTAACTGGAACAATGTGGCTGCGTTTAGGACGAAAGCCACTCATGCGGCAAGGGAGCATGATTCAGACAGTGGGTAGCATATTGCCCCTCAGATGCGATATTTGCTCAAAGCTTTATGAAAAACTACACAGCTGTGCCTATTATCCTGCCCTTATGTCCTTGTAAACACCAGAGCTAAAAATAGTGGCTGGCTCAAGGGCAGCAGCGGTGGCAGTGTGTTAACACAGAGTCGGGTGGTCAAACCAGTTTGCGATCTCCAGGCTGGGGAGGCAGCGTCATCTTCAAGCAGAAAGAAGTTGAGGGAGAAAACTTGCATGCGAGGCTGAAAATATGTCATAAAAGCATGCAGAAGGCTGGGTACATTTCCTGTCTGGGAACAGTCAGGTGCCCAGAGTTTCCTGCTCTATAAATAAAATCTGGAATGTTATGGTGGGGGTGGAGGGCATGGAATAGACAGAAATTATATAACACGTAGGGCTGTCCGATCAAAGGACTACACACACACCAAACACAGCACTCAGGACATGCTGGGTAATACACACTGTTTGCTCATCCATAAAGGTCTGGGATGACTGAGCATAGTCCATACGAGGCCAGCTTTAATAGGCTGCATCTTCACTCTAACAAGGTGTTGTGCTATTTGCTCACCTTTGCGAGTGTTTTCATACTGTGAATGGTACGGTTCTGTCATCCCAAAGGACGATGTTTATTTATTTATTTATTTTCATTTGTTCCAGTTTCACTGAGGAAAGCCCCCAAAAGAGAGGGAAGTGGAGCTGACTTATCAACCTGATGGAAAAAACATTCATAAGAGCAGCAAAAAGCCTCTCCATAATAAAAAAAAGGTTAAAGTGATTATGTGTCCAACTCAAGTTGTTTCCGTCTTCCCTATTTGTTCCCACATGCACCTACACATACAGTTTGTTACTTGTGTCATTCCTTTGTTGTTATTTCATGTCCTTTTGTCCCTAAAGGGCAACATTCTTCGAAAGAAGGAAATAATAAAAACCTTTTTTAGAGCCTGTTGCCTCCTTACGTGAGTTGAAACTCTTTGGGGAAACAGCATTTTTAAAATTGTCTGTGTTTCAGGGGAAACTTGCTTCTTACTCAGCTGTGTTTTTTTTCTTGTTCATCTCTGTTGTTAGAAGCTCACAGAAGGCTTCAAATTCAAGGGGGATTTATAGCGTTTTAGCAATATCAGGTTAAATAGCCACTCTATTGTAGGCACTGAGGAATACCCACACCCTGGTTCAGCCTGAGTAATCCCATTTGTCCAATTGCTCATTAACACAAAAAGCAAACCAACCAATCAGACGACAAGCTTAATCGCAGCACTGGAATCAAGACGAAACCAACGTGTAGCTGGATTTGAATATGGCATGGGTGTTGGTGCCAGAAGGGCTGCTGAGTATTTCAGACCCAGATGACATTTTGTTTTTTTTTTTTTTACACACAATCATCTCTTTGATTTACAGAGAATGCTTAGAAAAAGAGAAACAGCACCAGCTGTGTGGATGAAAATGCCCTGATGATGTCAAAGGTCAGAGGAGGATGGGAAGAATGGTTTGAATTTCTAGAAAGGCAACAGTTGCGCAAATAATCACTTATTGCAACAAGTGGTTGATGGGATTGAACAAAATGTTGCCTCATCCAATGTGTCATAAACTTGCAGGAATAACATTAAGTACCACATATTGTAGCTCAGACTAGTGCTGGTGGTGTAATGATGTGCTGGATAGTTTCTTGGCACAGTTTATGCCCCTTACTACCATTGAACATTGTTTAAACACCACAGCCCACCAGAGTATTGTTGTTGACCATGTCGGTCCCTGTATTACCTCAGTGTACCACTAGTGATTATCCAACAAGATAACGCATCACGCCACAAAGGTCAAACAAATTCAATTTGGTTCCTTCAAAAATATGACACCAATGGTTTCCACAGACACTGGGTCATAATTAAACAAAGAATCATTGCGGTGAAGAGGAACATCATCAATGTTCAGTCGATACATCTGCAATAACTGAGTGGCGATTTCACGTCAATAAGGACCAAAATCTCAGAGGTAAGTTACTGAAACCTTGAATTTATGCCACAGAGAATTAAAGTAAGGAAGAAAAATTGGCTCCAAACTGAAACCTAATACAGGAGTCCAGGTGTGTAAAGTAGACAGTCTGCTTAGGGCCCTCTGCTGGGCGGGGGTGGAACTGAGAGAACGTGGGTTGACTAATGACAGTCTGACTAATGGACCAGTGACACACAAAGACAGAAACAATAGCCCAACTGAAGGCAGATGCCCAAATGAAACTAATTTTAGTAGTTTTTAATAGTTTTTATCATAGCTTTTCTCATCATCACAACACTACCAAAAAATATAGTGATAAAAGTTCATACTGAACAGCCCTACTATAAAATCTGTTCCACTTATTGAATTGCTGAAATAAATGAACTTTTCCAAACTATTCTAATTTATTGAGTGGATCTGTCTGTATAATTCTGCTTTCTGAAACACACAGGCAGTTTACTGCTTAGCTAAATAGTTGAATCATTTATGAAATCCTCCTGTTTCTGCAGGACATTTACTGTCAATCGTTTTGAACTGTCCAGCATTTTGCCCATCATTCAGGAAGCTGAAAACTTAGAGCATTGATTATTTGATTAAAGCACATCAAATATTCATGGGCTGATCCATTACTGAGATATGCCAGTAGAGATGCAAACAGGAAAGAGAAAAAAAGAGAAATAGCAGGGTAAGCAATCACCCGCAGCCAAACAATAGACAAAAGAGACTTCTAGCTGAGTTGTCGCATGCGTTCTTCGACTGCCTCAGCAACGAACTGGTGAAATTCAAACGTTTCTGCATTAGCGCTGCCTTGTAAGCCCACCCTGTCCACTTCTTCTTCAATTATTTCTTGTATTTCCCAGAATGCCACTCCACAAAACCCCCGGAGAACAGGCGTGAACTTGTTGCTTCCAGATGAGTTACGTATACTGTATGTGTGGGTAGAAGTGGGAATAACAATAGAGATAGTAGGAGCCAGAGAGCTGATTTTTTTTTTTTCCACTCAAGAAAAAATGAGTCACACTCCTACTCAAAACACAGCGAGCCTTGTGCCGCGTTGCCGATGGAGAAGTAGGTACCTTGGCCTCTTCGCTGCTTCACAGCATCTGTGTAACTCAGGTAAGGCCTCGGCTTTTTCAGCTACAGAGGATTCACTTAACAAGATAACAAACAACGGAATACTGCTGCAGAATAAGAGTCTCATGTTTAAAATAGCTTCAAATTGGTGTTCATATGAAGCTTGTTTCTTATTTCTAGGTTAGCAAATAAGGTATATTTTACATTATACTTTTAATAAACCCACATTTCTGTATTAAAAATGTGATTTCTTTGCTGGTGTGATCTGATATTCTAATCTTTAATGTCATATTTTTATTCGCTCTAAGTGGAAAATTTTCATAACTAAAAGAAATAAAGGCTTAAAAACATCAATCTGTGTGTAATTTATCACAATCTCGTGTTGCATTCAGCCTATTAAGATACTGAAATAAAGGAACTTTTCTTATTTATTGAATTTGGCTGAATATGCAGAGTCTTCTATGCAAACTCACACTGAAAATCTTGTAAAACGTCAACTACAGTACCTTCATGCAACATGGTAAAGGGGGCAGAGGACAATTTGATCAATATGATTTACAGCAACACTTAATTTCCTTTTGGGATCAATAAAGTATTTTTGAATTTGAATTTAAATAATATTGGAAGTATTTATAAAAGATCAGATTTATGTCTTAGAACTGTGATTACTTTGATAGAATGTAAATTTAAGCCTACCAACGAACCAACTAGTAACTAAATTTACATTTAGTTACTAGTTGAGTCCATTAGACATTTATTTACTTCACAGAGCCTAAGCACTCTGGCACATTTTCCAGGCCTAAGGAAGTGAAACAGACCCGCAGCACCACAGGTCCTCCACTGTATGTAGCAGTGTGCATGAGATGCTTTTCCACATGTTTGGTTGTTTGATTCCAACCAAACACAAAGGGAGAATTTCTTACTGAAATTAATCGTAGTTTCATCTGACCGGTTAAAATCCCAGCACCAATTAGCAAACAGCACATGTTTTTGATGGTAAAAAACAAAAAAATAAACTTTTTTTCTGATGTGCCGTTCAGAATAACCAGTCAAATTGCAGATAGTCTTATAGAGACTTGGTGACTCCAGTTAATATTTCGTTTTTTTAACAGTTAACTTCTGGGATTTTATTTTACTTCACTGAGTGTGGAAAAGTAAACATTGATCGTTGTCTCTTGTTGTTTGAGACCAGTTGTTTTAAACTAGCTGATTATTGCTCTGACTGTATATACACCGTATGGGCAAGCTTAGGCCAGTAGCTTGTTTCTTGTAAATATTTTCTGACGTATAAAGATCAACTTGAATCTGTTGTGTTCACTCCTCATTTCTATTTTAAAGAGAAGCTATGGGAAATGAGCCTCTATGTCACATCATATACATTTTACCTCAGGGGAAAAGGAAAGAAATAAGGTTCCTATTCTCACCAACTACTTCCTTTAGAGGAACAGTTAGGTGTGCCAAAAACGTGAAGTCTCTATAACTTTGCGTAGTCTGCCACCTTCACATAAAAAGCATTATATGAGGATGTTTATGCTCACAACATGCTATCTGTAGTTATTTCTGAATCAACCGACCTGGCAATCCGAGTTATATTGAGTCATAAAATGATCACATGGGGATCATAAACACTGGTGAAGCAATCCAGTAGCTAGATGTCTGAGTGTCCTGACATGGATGTGAGGACACGGAAGTCATAAAGAGCTACAAGTTTACTAATCAACCTGAACCTCTTTCTCACCGAAACAAAGATACAAATGAGGTGTATCGGAGTGAATCACCGTTTAGTGATGTCTATCTCTCAAAGAGGGTCTTTTCCCTTTCCAGTGGAGCAACAAGCACCTTTGTTGAGGCCCATTTTTTTTATTATGTTTTATTTCGTCCAGGTTAAAACAAGGGAGAAATTTTGTGTGTGACAAGACAAACAAGAAGCCCATATTGTGTAAATCGTACTTCTATCAGCATCAGCAGGCAGGTGGAGGATCAGGTGGCCCACTAAAAATCAACGCCGCAGCTTTAAATGCAATGCCAGTCGGTGTCCCGGGCACGTTTCACTGGGTTTCTGTTAGCTAAAACAAAAGCAAGCTCACTTGGCTTGCTAAGACCTGCTCTGGCCTCACATGATAAAGCAACAACTCCTCACCCACCCCTCTCTCTGCTGTAGCTCCAAGATACTCTTCAGAGAACATGAACACAAGTCGCTTGTACAGAGAAAAGCCTCATGACTGTTGTTGTGCACATATCTCTTTAGAGTAACAAATCAGTTAGCTGCAGTGTTTAGGCTAATCTGAACATCCTGTCAATCAGGCCAGAAGTATGATTGCACCGTCCTCAAATACAACATCATCGTATTTGGATCTAGAGTTATACGGCTACATTTTGACCCCTTGTGGGGATTAGGACACTTCATGGTGACTTGCAAAAGTGTTCACGCTTTATGAACTTCAGCACATTTTGTCTCACTGCAACCACAAACACTGGGGTATTTTATAGAGATTTTACTTGCTGGATCCACAGGAAGTAGCGCTTAACAATGAAGCAGAAGAAAAAGTATGGAGGGGTTACTGTTGATGAGATCCAGTGCAATCAATTTACGAGCCATCTACATGGAGTCCACCTGTGTGGACGAACTCCATTTTCTCATACGTATGTGTGAGCTGTATTCAGGATGTGACAGAGCAACCAGGTTGACTTTAAAGTACACACCACTACAATTTCAGGACAAAATTGTCCTCGTCTCAAAAACTGTCTTTTCCTATTCCAACCACAAAGCTTAAAGAATTTTATTAGGATTTTTGTGATAGACCAAAACAAAATTCTGCAAATAAGTATTAAGGCGTAAATTTTTTTTTTTTGTTTTGTTTTACAAATAAAAATCTGTTGGGTGCATTTGTATTTAGGCCTATGGCAACTCTGGAGGAGCTACACATATAATCAGCTCAGATGGAGGACAACTCTTTCACAAATTGCCACTTTTTGAACAAAGCACTAAGAAGTTCCATTTATAGTTAACCACAAGCCATGAAGAAGGTGATCTGGTCAGATTTGACCAAAAATTAATTTTCTGTCCTACAAAACAAAGTGTGTGGCAGAAAACTAACACACCACGTCTCTTTGAACACACCGTCCTGCATGGCAAAACACAGAGGCCACAACGTCCTGCTCTAGAGAGAAGATTAGGGGTTTATGTCTGAATGGCCCAGACTGAAACCTAGTTAAGAAAGTTTCTTTCTTTTGAGAATTGATGTTCGTAGACACTATTTACACATTCTGACTGCGCTTTGGGAATTTTGCAAAAAAGAAATTGGTTAAATGTTTGGTCTCTTTGCAAACATGGTTTAAATACTCAAAAAGACTTGCAGCTCTTGTTGAAGCAAAACGCATCTTCACAAAGTATTGACCCTATTACAGGCTGGACAGAAAGGCACACCACACATTTTGATTTGTGAAAAAGAAAAATAATCATTTTACCTCGACAATACGCAAATGGGGATTTGTGTAAAATTCCCCACAAAAAACAAAAAAAAACAATAACAAAACCAAAACATTTTTGTGGTTCCATTGCCACAAGAGATGAAAAAAATCCTTTCAAAGGCTGATCATGCATGTGTTCCCTTCAGTTTCAGCTCCACCACACAAAGTTAGCTTTTCTACTGGAAACCATAAAACGAGCAATGTTGACAGGCGATGAATCCAACCAAGCCCAGTATGAGTGACGAAAGTAAAGTCGACCATTGTGTTTATTTTCACACAATCTCCTCTCTTTGACCTATTTTCTTACGTAACTATATGGTCAATTACATGCCCATTAATCAATTGTGTTTGCATCTTATATTGGTCCGAATTAGACTTTCAGTTACGTCTGTGCTTGTTTCAGTTTCAATTAGCTTAATATGCGGTGATCCGTTTTATTATTGCGGTGTTGACAAAGCTCGAAAACAACAGGCCCAGATAATGAAAGCCCACAGGAAGTGGAGTAGGATTCAGTCTACTTGGCCAAACTAATAACCCCAGATCTGTTACAGCAATTCAGGAAAGGCATCTGAATGCAGCAGTGCAGTTTTTCCCCTTACTCTCATTCACTTGGACAGGCAATGACGTTCGCTCGCCTGGTCTGGAATCTGCGACTGCTGCCGGCGAGAATTGTGAATGGGGTGGCAGGCAGGCAGCACCTCTCTCTCTCTCTTTCTCTTATACACACACTCATACACACACACACTGAGATTAGGTTCGACTGCACTGATTTTTGCTCGCGCGTCACAGTGGCTAAGTTCAGGTTACATTTAAACAAAGGAATTCATCCCCACGCCCCTCATCTTTTAACACACGGACACATAAATCTACAGCATACCCTTTTATTAAACCTCCCTCTGGCTACATGTTGGCATTAAACGCTAAGCAGAGCCAACAACCAAACAGATCTCACTGAAAAAGACAGAGAGAGAGAGAGAGAGAGAGAAAAGATATCCATTTTAAACCTGCGGGAAATTCTGTTCTTTTCTGTGTTTTTTTTCTCTCAGTTGACAAAACTCAAGAGTGTTACAGATGAGAACATCTGCATTTCCTGCTGCTTGGACATGGTGATCAGAACTGTTGGCGGTCAGATGATACAGGGATGACCACGCTGGAGACGGGGCCGCTTTGTTTTACTGCGTTCATCTCGCACAGGGACTGGATACTGCCAGAAGGATGGAGCTCGGATGGCTGTAGCCCACTCAGTGTGTTATGTAATGATCAATTTGATTAAATAGCTTATGGGCTGCATCAGACTGAAGCCGTGTAACACAATTTATGTTTACGTAAGGCAGTGGTCACCACAAAAGGTGGTTCAATAAGGCCAGAGCTGCATTTTTCTACCCATAAAGTGGTCGAAAAATGATGGTACAGTACAGTGCTGAGAAACAAGTCATGGCCAGCATGGCCCAATGTGAAAAAGTAATTGATGCTTAAACCTAATAATTGGTTGTGCTATCATTTGGCAGCAAAAACTGCTACTGAGCAGTTTGACATATAGCCACGGAAGTAGTTTCACCCTTTCTTATTTACAGAATTGCTTTAATTGGAGGGTTTCATGTGCATTGGTGCTACAGCGATCAACTTAAGGTCCAGACTTTGACTAGGCTACTCTAAAGCCTTCCTGGTGTGTTTGGATCATTGTCCATACCCTAAATGACCTTCTCATCCAGGATTTTCCAGTAGATGGAAGGATTCCCGGGTCACTCAGTGATTATAATCCATCCAGGTCCTGCAGTATTCCCAGATCTTTACACTGCCATCAGCATTTGTGACGGTGATACTTTTTTTCTGAAACGCTGTGTCGATTTTATGCCAGATGCAGCATTAAGCACACGTTGGAAAAGTTCCACTTTAGTCTTCTCATTTCACCGAATTTTTCCTGAAAGTTTTGGAGATTATCAAGGTGTATTTTTTGTCATATGTTAGATGTGGTTTTGCGTTCTTCTGGTTTGTTGCAGGTTTGGGCCTTGAACTCTTCTTTAGATTGTTACTGAATCATGACTCCGACTGAGGCATGCAAGTGTTGCAGTGTTTTAGATGTTATTGTTTTTTGTGAGCTATGAATACGCTCTTGTAATAATTTTGATGTGTTGACTACTCTGGCGAAATACCAACGCTGTTTCATGTTTTCTCTCTATTTGTGAATAATATCTCTTAATGTGGTTCCTCGGCATCCCAAAACTTTAGAAATTACTAAATAACCCTGTCCAGACTGACTTCGTGATTTTTTTTCGTCAGCTTTCTATTTTTTTAGATTAGGGAATGATTTGTTGCTTTTGGTTTACTTCATGTTCATTAGACAGGTTCAGTCTAATGGATTATTTTTGTAGGCAACATTCTAGTTAAACTGAATGTGGTTCATTATACTGGCAATTATAGCTTAAAACAGGGCCAGCTTGGTTTAGAAAGCTTTTTTTCCTCTTACAAAGGAAATCCTTATTTGAACGCTTATTTTTACATTTCTTGAAAATTAACTGAAACATTCAAATGTGACATCGACAGCAAAGGCAGAAGACTTCTGCAAGCGGGCAAATACTTTTTCCATATCGCTCTGTGTCCAAAGACCAACATTTGGTTGACAGAGCGCCTGTTCTGCTGGGTGCATCAGTAGCTTTTTAATTCTGTGCATGGCTGTCACTCACACTGTTTTACTGATGCAGGACGTGTGAGGACGCTGGCATAAACAAGCCAAAGGCTGCAGTGTAAACTGGGCCTTCCTGTTGTGCGCAGATGGGAACTTTTTGGACAGACAAGGCTTGCCTCTCCCTTCAGCTCCAGCTCGAGATGATCGCGCATAAACAAACAAAGAGTAAACAGTCTTTATTTGCTCCATTTGCATTCTCCGCCCCGTTGCTAGTCCGTGATCCGAGGTGAACCTGTGCGCTCGCTCGCTCTGCCACGCTTTTGCATGAGGGAGACGCTCCCGGCACACGGGGCGGTGTGTGGAGAGGTGGGGGGGGGGGTAGGGGATCTGCAGAGCACTGGCACTGGGCCGTGTAATACAAAACCTCTAATGATTCTCACTGGTAAACGATTTGACCAGTAATGGACTCGCAACAACCTGCGACATGTTTCGGTGAGGCCACGGCTGCATATCTGCTGGGGCAGTCTCACACTGAAGCATTTATAGAGACATTGATGAAGTTGCTCAGAAACTTCAAATATTGCCTCAGAGAGGCCGAGTTTTTCCTCAGAACGACGGGCCGAGCGAGCCCCGACAGAGCAGCTGGGACGAGCCAGATCTGCTGTGGGTCATTAGCTGCTCTTATTAATTCATGAAGCTTGATTCTGCCAGCCCGTTTGTTCTCCGCTGCCATTAAATGAGCACGCAGTCTGATCCATACGCAAATGTGCTTCTGATACCTCGTCAGCTTTCTAGTTATTTGCTTTATAATTCCTCCCAAAACACTTCCCGTCATCGCTGCCAATAACACCATTACCTGAAAGGTAAAGCTGGAAAAGCTGCTGAAAAGTTTACCAGATAGGTAAACTGGGAAACCACGTGTGTCTCCCACCTCAGATGTGTAAATGAGCACCTTTCGCCAATGCACTGGCTTTAAATTCCTCATGGTGAACGGAATGATGTATGTGGTGAGCATGAACGGGTTTTGCAGAGATTTCCAAGGTAGAGGGATGCTGGAGTTGAATCAGAAACTCACCAAACAATGGCTAACAATTGTGAGTGTGTGAATAACATCAACTGCTGATGTTAAAGGAGAAGTCTGAACCTCACAGTACAGACTGCATCACTTTATAGCCACAAACTTCAAGGTAGTTTATTTGATTTTCATAGACAGACAAACACAACGCAGAAAAAAAAGCTAAGTGATGCACACATTTGAATTTGAATTTAAATATGATGCAGAATCCTGAAATAAAAATTCGTTTTTGGTTTAATTTAACACTACATCCCATAAAAATTGTGAAACAGTGGACAAAATGGGGAAATAGACGTTGCTACATGCAGTCTAAACTACAATAAAGCTGACTAGATGAAGGCATATTGTGTTAGAATAGCCAGACCTATATAATCTGTGGCAATGCATGAAAACTGACTGCAGTTTAGATGGTTAGCAAAGAAAAAGCCTCATGATTGAAAACATGAAGCATGATGCTGCCACAACTGTGTTTTACCAACTGTATCTGAAACTGTGTTTCTGTGAAAAGTATCGACTTCTGGAAAGTGTCGTTCACAGAAATCCTTTCTGAATTGATTACATTTTTCGGTGAAATCTCCAAATTATTTGTTCCCCTGATGTAAAAAATATTCTTAGGATCCACTCCAGTTACTGACCTGCTGTACCAAAAAATATGTTATTTCACAGAGCTGTTTAATGTCAATTTAAGAATATGGTGGTATTTATAATTATCAAAGCGTTTGGGGGGAGGAATCGGATGGGAGCATTATAATGTTCCCATCCGATTTTCCTATTTTTGTAGACTTTTGTTCTTTTTTTGGGTTGAGCTTTGCAATTTTGCATAAAGTTTTTTTGCTCTCAATTTTTTACTTATGGACCATTGTTTTTTCCAGTAACTGTGGCAACAAGGTGTTTTGTTTTTTTGTTTTTTTTGCTTTTGTCCGTTACGTTTTACAACAAGACACATCCTCAGCTCAAATAAATATCTGACCTATGACCCCAAAATCCAGTGCAGTTTAAATAGGAACCTTCGTGGATGCAGAGCTTGATGAGAAAAGCAGAGAGAGAAGGAAGACTTTCAAACCGTCTCTCCCGTAGATAATATTAATAATAGGCGAGGATCATATCACCGACTCCAACGTCTCTCTGGCCCGGCTTTTGAATCAAATGACCAGACAGAGGTTTAAAAAGGAGCAGCAAAAGCAAGTGAAGTGAATTAGCAGTGTTTGCCAACAACTGATGGTATCGTCCAGGACATGTTGCTGTGGAATATCATCTCTGCTGCCCTGATACTGAGCTGTTGTCATGTCACCAGGGTCATGGGACTGAGATACAGCGAAGGGTTTACTATCAGAGGCTTTTCCAGATTACAATACTGACTAGTACAGGAGATCCCTCTGCCCACAGAATCACCATCCACTGTGACTTTTTGGAGATACTTGAATGATATGATTTACAACAACATTTAATTTCCCTTTGGGAGTAATTTTTTTTTATTATTATTATTGTTTGAATTTTACGTCTTCTGTTTTTGTTTACATTTCACACTCCCATGTCACCAATCTACTGACAGATTCATGCCACTTAAGGAGAGAGTAGGGAAATAAAAAAAAATAGCCGACGACTACAACAAAAAGTATAAATGCAAAACCTGCAGAGACCGACACACCGATTCCTACAAAGAAGACAACCAGTTCACACTCCACGCTCAGATTCGGGCCTTCCTCCTCAAAAGGAGGAGATAATGGACCCCGCTATCAATTCAGACCCACAGTTGAAGCTGCATGTGGCCTTCTCAAGACATTTGACTCTTTTCCACACTGACAGCCAGAGAGCCTCTCTTTGCAGCCCCCCCTCCGCTCCCTTGCCTAGATTTCAACACCGGTCACGTCATCGGATCGCCATCCAAACGCCAGCCGCCAGCCTACACTCATGTATTCCCTGTGCAGAAAGGAGTTACTTCTCCCTGCCTCAATGCGTGCTTCATCGCACAGAGACGTTGCGAAAGAGCGCCTTCATTTGCACAGACAGCGAAAGCGGATGTGTGAGGCAGACCCCCCACCCACCCCCTTTACATATGTGTTGGAGAAGCGAGGTGGAGGGAGGGGAGGCGGGGGGGGGCATAAGATCAGTCATAAATCAGAGGGAATAAATCAACCTGTGAGGATGATTAGAGGTTTCATTTGACAACAAGAAGAGAATATCATGATTATGTTTTGATGTTGTCAGTTATGTATTGCATAAGCAACCCTCCTACCCCCACCTTCCCGTTCCTTCTCTCTCTGTTGCATCTGTAGGGTCTACCTGAGCCGACGATCCGCAGGCTGCTGCTATCTCTGCGATCATTCCCATCTTTTCTGCACACTGAGCGCAAAATGTCACCCAGCCGGAGCCCCCCCCCCCGGCTGGGTGCCCCCCACGCCCCCATCTCTATGCACACATAGCTTCTTTGCGGATTTGACTTACCCTCTCTCGCTTTTAGCAGTACAGTGTTGGCTACTATGTTCTCCAGCTCCATCAAAAAGAGGAAAATCCTAAATGCTGAGCGCGCGCGCGGAGGGGGGAAGGGGGGGCGAAAGGGGTGGGGGTAGAGGGAGAGAGAGAGAGGGAGGGTTTGGGTTACTGGAGCTTCTGCAGCGAAAAACAGCGTCCTTCAGCCGGTGCCGGCGGCGGAGATTGTTTCCTTCACTCCTCGTCGAGATCCGAGCAGATTTCTCTCATATCAAAGTCGTAAAGGATAAAACAAGATGACATAGGTTTGCTTGCAGTGTAAGTTGGGCATGGTTCTTGTTGTGGGCTGGACGTGCGGCGCTGCATTTCTACTCCAGTCCCCCCAAAACCATTCCATGCGTAATACGGGTGCGAAATGATGTCCGAAGCGGAAAACGGCCAACTTGGAGGATCTCGACGCCAGCGAATCGGGGGTTATCTCGGCGGATCCTTTACGCCGACACACCAGGGTAGCACCAGCTTTACAACGGTAGAGGTTGGCTGAGTGCACCAGAGAGGACATTGGCTCGGCCCCCCTCCTCCTTCTGCTGGTGCGTAATCAGCGTAGGCTGGGCCTCTCTGCCACAGCGGCGTCAAGCTGCAGGCATTACAGCCGCCACATTATGCATCAAAATAAAAGCACGTACAAATAATAGAAATACATATCGACTGGGTCAGGTTTTGAAAAGGGATCAGAGGGGCAGGGGGAGGGCCCCAAAGATGTTTGTTTTTTAAATTAATGCGTGTATTGCATTGTACTTTGTATAAAACTCATATGAGATGAACTGATTTAATATTTGTGGGATTTTTGTGAATGTAAACAATAGTAAAGTATTTGAAAATGATGAAGTCATAGTAAATCGTTTGGGAACAACATGGAACTGCTGCATTAATAGGACTACCTATACATGTATTGCAGTTTTCATTAATAGAAGAACTTCTCTGTAGTGTATATGGCACCAAACTGACTCCCGTAAAACATTACACCCTGCAGGATACAGTCGTTTTCAGTTCTTCAGTAGATGACCAGCAGAAAAAGGTGACAGGACTGGAGGTGCTGAAAATGATCTTCGATCATGACAGTGACATACAGAAGATGTGTATGAAGTGTGAGAAGCAATCAGCACTGAGGTCAATTCTGATGATTCTGATTATGAAGCAAACGATGAAAACACTAGTCATGTTCCTCCAAGCAAGATATTTATGTCAAAAAATGGTGAAATGCATCAATCTTCTTCTCCATGTAAACTCCAAGGAAACTGTGTGTTGAAAACATAATAAAGACAGTACTGAGGCCTACGAGTGTGGCAATAAATCATGTCTGAGACATCAAGTCATGTCAAATATCATTTATATCCTTCACAACAATTAATCATGTTTACTGGTGTCACAGCAATCAAACCCTTTGACTGTCTCCATAGTATTTTGACAATTTATCTTTGGCTCTGAGCTCCAATGTGTCGAGGACGGAAGGCCTCTTTGTCATCACCCTAATCTTTACTTGATCCACAGATATAAGCTGTGGCTCTTTCTGGTTGCTTAGTTTCAGTCAAAGGAAACATGTTGGTAAGATTAGAAGTTTACTAATCTTACCAACACAGATATGAATAATTTTTGACTTAACTGTATGTTACAATGTTAATGGGCCTTTTAGAAAAAAAAAAAAAGTCACATCCTGACACTCATGGGTCTATATTGAAACTAAAGCTGGTTAATGGCCATTTTCCTTAAGTGCTAAGCTAACAGTGGAGGCAGACAGACTTAATAACAGTTTTGAAACTTCCCACTTCGATCCATACCCTGAGGAATCTACAGCTAAGCACACAAAAGTCTTTTATCTGTTGATGTTATGATGTAAACGCTCCCTGCTTGAATGCCAGCGTGGAGCTTGAAAATGGAACGAACAAAGACAGCCGTAGTCTAATGTGCATCATTATCTCTATTGTGTAACTCTTTCTTATTAATGATGAATTATGTAAAATGACAAATGGTCAAATGATTGGGAGTGACTTTCCCTCTAATATTGATTTGTTGGAAACGCGCATTGATCTTCGTAAATGTAATTTCTAAGGGCATCCAGGGATGATTTAGGACCAGGGGCTATTAGCCATCACTTCGATCGCACTTAATGCTACTTCCTTTGTTGGCATCACATGTCAAGCCAGGGATCTACCTCAGTCCTTATGTGAAGGGGGCTGTGCAGCCAACTGCATAGAGATGTAATGGAAACAACTGCTAAATAATTTTAGAATTAATAGAATAATTCTGTTATAAAAAAAGATCCATAATTTTCTAAATATTTTCCCAAATCTAAAAAAATGTGCCATGCATTTGTATTCAAGCTCCTTTACTCTGATCTCACCGACTGCCTTCAGAAGACGCATATTTACAAAACAGAATGCAACGCTGTGTAATTTAATCTTATGATAAATCCAGATGTCCATTGAAGATCTCAGATGTTTCTTAGGGAACATTAGAGAACAAACAGCATCATGAACACCATGAAGAGAGGACAGGGAGAAAGAGTTTGAGAAGTCTAAAGAAATGGAAAAAGTATGAAGCTACTTTGCTGTCCAATAAAATCAGGGCTGTCTGATTTCTGACCTCTTCCTGCTACGTCTTCTAGGTGTCTATCTTCTTCAACACACATAAATCAAATACTCAAATCACTAGCAGAACTCTGCTGAATGTAATGAAGCTATTTGATTCAGGTAGACTGGACTATAAACTGCTCCAAACGTTTGCAGGACACCTTCCTGTGAGAACTGGAGCTCGGGATCCCTAACATACACTGAAAAGAGGCCCATGGTAACTCTGGAGGAGCTGCAGAGATCCACTGCACCGAAGGGAGAGTCTGGCAAAGGAAGTTTAAGGGTCTTTGAGAAAGCGGTGTGAAAATATATGCAGAAATGTTTTTAAGTATTTTACCAAACTAGGCAAAAAATACTTGCTCTTTTCTTTAAAGGAAATAAAAAACTAGTACAAAAAACTGAAAAACACTAACACAACTTTTATTTTGAAGACCTGAGGAAATCACACGCTTTATAAATTTACTTGAAATCTCTCAGGGAACCTTTCCTTCACAGACAGGCTGTGTCTTTCCCCTGCATTAAAACAAGTTGTGATAATAATGACATTAAACATATTGAGTAGCGGAAGACGGCAAAACCATGTGGCAGTGGCAATAATTGGTTTAATAGTGAGCTGCATGCAAAATACGTCTCCCGCACAGGAGCTCTGTTACATGATCATCATTAGTCCAAACAATTAACAGGCGGATTATTGACTGATGAGGGCAGATAGGATCGATCTGTCCGGACGCGCCATGATCTCTACAACAGGACACAGGCTGTCTGATCCACTGATCTGCCTTAATTCAATTGCCACAGAGAATGATGCTTTTTGCTCGTAGATCTGCAAAGTCCAGTGTAGGAGGTCACTCTGCAGGACGCACCCTGATGGGTTATTCTAAAAATAAACTGCTTTTATAGCAATGCATGCATCAGAGACAGAGGAACGATTAGATGATGTGATTATTCGTTTTCCCAAGCAGCTCCCATAATGACAAACTAATCATTCTTTTATTTGAGAAAGTAGTGCTCATCATTAGCAGACGCAGATATCCTCAAACTTGAAATCTCACCACATTGTGACAAAAATACAAAGTGCTTCTATATACTCAAAACTACTAACAGTAATTTGGGAAAACAACAGATTTTTTTACTTTATTGCCATGATCTTGCAAAACTGAGACGAGCTGATCACATTTTCCTCCAAATACTTCAAAAAAAATAAAATAAAATAAAAAAAATAAAAATCGACCAGTACAGTAAATAGATCCAACTTGATAATTCTGCCCACAAAACACAAAATCCTCAAACTGAGAAAAAGGCTCGTGAGAAAAAAAAAAAAAACCAAAGCAAGCTGCTTTAGTACTCGTCCAAGTTATCCGCTTTGGGAATGGAAAGGCCTCGATCCTTCAGGACCTGCATCTTGACTTTCTCCGTCTCCTGCTTGGCTTGCTGCTGCAGCCGCTGCTCCTCTAGGATCTCTTCGATGGAGACCTGCTGCAGGATGGTGTCGCAGGGCTTATCCACGTCCTACAGAAAGACACACACTCCACGTCAGCCCAACCGTTTATGATACCTACGACTTTACTAAAGATCCACACGTTATGTTCTCTGCTTCTTCAAACACAGACTCCCCAACTGTTCTGCAACTAATGTTTCATCAAAGGGGGCCAGCAAAAAAATCATCAGCAGCATTTACACCCGTTTACCAGCGATTAAAAAAATTAAATAATGAGAAATATATGACTGATGAAATTAACCTAAAATGGTAAATGAGACTAAATCAGACAAAACTCGAAATAAAAGCAATGATCATGTTAATATCACATCCACACACTTTATCTAGACTTAATTGAAATAAGTTATACAATAGATAGAACTACGATTCATGTACCGGTAAATGCGGACAGAACAATAACCTCCATGTTTACAGACACCTCTAGCAAATATGTATGAAAATCCTTTAAAATATGCATTTTTTTATTGTAGCAGAATAATCTCACGTCTAACAACACGTTCAAGTTAGCACATTTATTTGAACACAAGTACACCCCCCCTAGACTCGTTGGCATCCCCTGCTGTTCAGATTTTGTACAACAACCCATCTGACAGAAGGACTTTTCTCTTTACACATTACCCGGTTAGAGCATACAGAGAAATCTTAACTACTGCTCTTTACACAATCCGCTTAGGTCACCAGAGTCCTTGGTTCTTTATCTTGCTCTCTTCAGCTCACTCACAAGGTTTTTTGTTTTGATTTGGGACTGTAATGACCTTGGACGAAGGTTAATTTTTGCCTGGTGATCCATTTTTGCGTTGTGTGGCCATATGTATCGAGTCATTCTGTTAAAAGGCCAGATGATGCCCTATCTTCACTTTTTTTATAAACACGAAGGTTTTTTTGCGTCCTTGAATGTCAAGCAGTCCATGAATCAACAAAATCTTAAGATTTTGATGGACTTTTGGAAGAGAAGGAAGCAGATCCTCCACTATAAATGACAACCGGCATGATGTGATTTTCCACAAATTTATCTTTAACACTACACACACTTGCAGTGTGTGCTGCAGAACAGCTCAATCTTAGCCTCATCCGATCATTGTTCCAGTTAAAAATTACAGTGGAGTTACATTTAGTATGTTGGACAGAAACGGCTTTTTATTTTTTATACTAATTTCCTAGTTTAATAGTAGCTCTAATGGTACATATGGACCAAGTTTAGCCTAGCAGCATCTTTTTCTGACATTTTCTGGTTTACACAAATGTATGCAGCTCCATATTGTTTAAAAAAAAAAAAAAAAAAAGCCTGTCATCTACTTTTTCACACTTTGAAGCGTGGCAAAGACAAAGGTCCCTGTGTGTCATGTCATATTTTAACCTCAGTAGAACGAAGTCATATATTAACTGGAAGTTCCTTGACACGTCATTATTTTTCGAAAAGCCAGGATTAAAAATAAATGCTTCAGTTACATTATGTTTATATGAAGTGTTAGGAATACCATTTGCAACTTTTATTTCTTTATTAATTTCCTGACTGAATAAAAGCAGTCAAAAGAAAAGCTGGATTTCTTTGTCTGCACTTCTCTGAGATATGAAGCTCACGCAATAGAAAAACAAGTTCATTTAAAGGCTTTTTACACATCGTTATCAGGGGTGATAAAAATAGTGGAGGGCTCTGCATGTTTGCTACCATCATAGAAAGCATTCTGAAGCTAATGTAACAGTACAGGCTGTATTATTGCCAGTACACATTCAGGACTCAATACGTGATGTACATTTAGAGTGTGACAAGCGTCTGGCTCTATGACTCAGCGTTGCTCTGTGCGTTGGCCTAGAAGGTTGGCTGTCTCTGCAGTGCGATCCAACATCAGTCTAGAGGTCAGCATACCCTGGACAAGAAGAAATCTCTACTACTTTTTTCTGTTTTCAAAAGTTTCATTTTTTTTGTTCTTACTGCGCTCACTTAAAGTATGTTTAATACTCAAAAATAAAATCTTTTTCTGTAGGGTTTGGACTTTAGACAGAGTGTTTTCAACTTAGTTTTTAAGTGCCATACATGAAGACAGATTACAGGAGAAATAAAAGTATATTTTGTTTAGCTTTTTAAAGTTACTAACTCTTGTTGTTAGCTGCTTATATAATTCAGTCAGTTCTCTAACATGCTCCAATAGCTATTTTGTAGATGTTTTTAATGGCATTCCACATACTGAACTTAATTGAATAATGAACAATTACAAGTCAGTTAACTGTGACAAATACTATACAGGTCAATTATTGAAGCTCATGTATTGGACATTTGAGAATAAAGATTTTACCTTTTAATAACATACACCTGCTTTAATAAAAAAAAAAAATACAAGGATACCTGGAAATTGAGCCTATATTATAACATCACAGTCATGAGATTATCACACAAGAACAATCTTAAGTCAGAAGCCTTTTTAGGTTTGTTGCAGGACTGACTGCTACCAGAGATCTGTCCTGCCTACAGAACCACAATCTACGATGACTAACTGGAAATACTTCAAGACATTAAGTTGTCCTTTAGGGTAAATAATTTTTTTTTTTTTTTCATTATTTAATTGGAATTGAAATTGTATATTTCGGCAAAGAAACTTTTGCAAATATTCCTACATCAGTATTCCAAATGAGTTGTTTTGATAGACACTTAGTAAATTGCAATACGTGTCAGGAACTTGTAAATACAACCCTGTAGTGCTACATGAAATCATGATCACCTTGTTCTATAATCTTAACTTTTGTTAGCGCCGCCTATCATATCATCATTGCCGCCTAGTAGTATTTTTCATCTCCTCCACTGGGCTTGTGTGAAATTAGCCTAACACTTGACCAGCAGCATTTTTTGGTTTAATTTTTGCAATAACGCAACGCTGCTGGACTACAGTTTGCATGATAGTAACAAACAAAAAGAGCAAAGTGAGAATGTCAGTACCATCTCTCCAAGCAGAACTACATTTTCCCCTCTCACGATGAAAATTCCTCTCGGGATGTCTCCAAACTTTTTCCCCACGTGGATGCGCTCCACCGTCTGGTGAAACACTAAATTGGCTGAGAAACAAAAGCAGGACGTATGTCATAGAGTTGACGGTAAAACATGTAAAAATAGTGAACTAATTAAGCAAACTGAACTGATTCGACTCGATTATCTAGTGTGAAAAGAAAAGAAAAGAAAAGTGGAGCTGATTTAAAGACTCTGTACCAAACTGGTCGATGCTCCTGAGGTAACCAATCAGAGTTCTGCCATCTCGGAGCAACACCAGGTGCTTTTCTGCAGGGTACAACCGAACACGAAGCGCACTAAATTACACATTTAATATGCATACAAATATTTGAAGTCTCTCCGGAGAAGCATAATGTTCTGTGCAAAAGAGGAATAATTGATGTTTCTAGCTTACTGTCGATGTCGTCAATGAGGCTTGCCGTTCCTGGTACGTAGTTCATCTTGAGCTTCGGTATTTTTTACTTCCAGCACATTTATTTACCGTCAAGCCATGAATATTTCAGAATTTGTTTCTTTTAACATCTGCGCAGGAAGTGCCTTCTTCTTCTTCTACTACTACTTAACTTAGGTTGCTATCATTTGACTTGCATTACTGCCACCTTCTGGTTCAAGTAAACCGTACTTGCTGCGACAAAAGTGAGCAAATTTTCACTTGCTGGTAGTTATGAATATCTTACTACAAGACTGGAAAAAACTACACAAGCATCTTAATATTTCATTCTTTCCTTAAATTTGATTAATATTTTTCTTACCTGGTATATGCATTCCCTCTGGTATTTACAGTTTTAACTCTACATCCCTATTTTTGTCTGAGTACTTAATTTCCAGCGCCTACGGAGAGTGATTCTATAAACATTTGTAAAATTAGGGTTCAAAAAGGAAAGGATAAGCAAGTTTGTTGAATTTCCTGACCCCAAACTGCCACAATACTTTTCAATTATTTGGCGTGGAGACTAGAGGGAGGGACGGTCATAAATTCCCACGCATCCCTTAAACCTGGTGGAAAATGTTGAAGCTTTAATATCTCCAATGGGTTGGTCAACATCATTTTAAATCCTATAGAACAAAAATATAATTTTACTCTATTTGTGTAGTGACCCAGATATTCCCATAAAAATAAAATGTTTAATACGCGGTGTTCTGAAGTAGTACATATCAAACTTTTCGAAGACAGACCCCAACAAAAGACATGCTAAAATTAATTTATTATTAAAACGATATAGTTTGAGTCGATTTTGGATTCTTGTCAGTTCTTAAGACCTCTGTTGACGTAGATGTGCCACCAAAGATCGTTTATAGGCTGTTGATATTGTACAGTTTCATAAAATTAGTTTTAAATAAAAATATTTCTAAAGTAAGCACAACAAGGTAGCACCGATAATTTTATTTTTTGTTGTTGCAATGTGAACACATTTACAGTACATGTTAAGGCTGATCACGCTGTAAAGATGTTCACAATTCCATGAAAATGCGTTTGAGTGAGACATCTTGATATTTTGTTCCCTCTTTGTTTGTTTAAAGGGACAGGCCAGTACTTCCTTTAGCATCGCTTAACGATCGTTTCCTGACTTCAATCTGACGACCTGCACTTCCGCGAAGAAACCGCTCTGGGAATGCTGACAGCTTAAATAAGTATCGCTGTGCTAGTTAAAGATTTTTTTCTTTACAATGACAGATGACGGGACGGCTGGCCGCAAACGCACGTAGCTAAAGCATCACCATCAAATGCAGTCAAATCTGAAACCTGGCTGGCCCTCGACTTGTAACTCGGGAAATAACCACGGAAACTGGAATAGCGCTATGGTGAGTGAATGAAAACGGTTTGGATAGTCATACTTGCTTTAAAAAACGCAATGTATTGTGTTTAATATCAAGAAAATAAAACCTAGGGGAAATGGTGTATGATACCGAAGTGGCTTACGTAGAGACCTGTTAAAGTATTAGCTGCACAGCTAACTGAGCTAGCTGGCATTATGTAATAGTTACAACTAGCTTGGTTGTAAAGCTCCTGTTCAGGTTTCGGCTTTTTCACTAGACATAACCTTCATGTTAACAATATTTAATCTGACACGTGAGTAAATTTAGCTTAACTGCAGCGTATGAAGAGTTTGTCCTAAACCAGCACCGGTTTTGTTCCCTCTTTGTTTGTTTAAAGGGAGCCATTGTAATTGTTAAATCAGATATTGTTTGTTTAAGGACAGGCACCACTTCCTGTTAAACATTAATGCACTGCTTTTTCTTTGTGGCATATTGGGTTTTCAGGATGCTCCCCAGTATCCAGGTTACCCTTCACATTACTGGTATCCACAGTCTCACTCCACTGGACACTATGCAAACACTTATCCCTCTGGATCAGATGTTCAGCAACAGTACAATCCACAGGTACAGCTCATTATGCAACACAAACCGACCTGCCTTGGTCCAAACAAGTTGGAGTTAATCTACTAATCTTCCCAAGTCTCTCCTGAATGCTTTTCATCTGTCTCATATTTATATTACGACTACATAAAACTGCACATTTCTACAAATAGTAAATCTCTTCTTTGCTTTGGTTAAAGGTAATGCCAGGAGGCTATCCAAACGGCCATGGAGTCTACAACACTGCACAAAATCAGTATCCAGCGAGTGGTTTTCATCCGTCCAACCCTTTCTACTGTGCTGACCCCCAGAGAAGTTCCTACCCTAGCCAAGGTTGTCCGGCTGAGCAGAGCGGTGGGCCGTCGGGCCAACCACACACCCAGCACCAGCATCATCATTATTCTGGTCCGCACTGTCAAGGGGTGAGATGACGTTACACCTGAAATGCACAAATCAAATCAGTTTGCTATCTAATTCTGAACTGTGGAACAGACAAGTAAATGGGGTGAGGAATCTCCTGGATTTATAGCAGATTTGTGAGGAAAAATGTTGGATTAAGACAAGGTGCATAATCCGAACTTTAGTTTGGATTTTTTAACAGCCTGAGGTAAGCTCTGTAGCATTGTGCTGGATTTGCTTTTAAAGTTTGCCTGAAGGCAGCGGGTGAACGCTTATGGACTGTATGAGCAGTTGCCGACAATGCCCAGTGCTGGTCGGGAGCGAAGCTCGCTTCAGTTTTCTCCTTGGAGAAAACCTCATTCTTAAAGTCATATTGATTTCTATACAAATGTGTTCATCCGAGCAATACTGAAAAGATGTTTTAAAACCAACATGTGTTGGCTGCTCCCTCAGGGTCCTGGATACCCATCTGGACCATACTCCCACTATAGCGAAGCTGGACATGCTGTGCCTCCAAATCCCCCCTATCCCACTGGGCAGCCGCTCCATTCCAGCTCTCAGGGTGATGCTTGGGGGCACACAGGTCCATATGCTCCCTCACAGCAGCAGTGGCACCCAGGGCAGCAGCCGTCACAAAACCACTATGGAAATCATGTCCGTCCAGCACATCCTCCAGCATGGCCAGGAACTGGAACTGGTGCTCCACCACCCTATCAGCCCAAGGTAAGAATAAATACAGTCAATTTGTTGAGGTACATGCAGCTAATTGCGTAAATACTCATACTTATTTTGTCACGTTACAACTACAAAGTCTCTTTATAAAAAGAGATTCATACAGTAGCTCAGCTTATTTATTAGGCAAAAGCCAATTATACTGAGGTTTTCAAGATTTGTTTTACAAAAACATATCTGAAAATCCTGCATTTGTGTTTAGCTGCCCCTGCTCTGATATAGACCACTATAGGTCAGACTTAAATGTTGCAGATGTTTGAAGGAGGCTTGGGCTATAAAAAGCATCAGAAGCTTTGACTTTTAAATGGAGAACTGTTCAGTCATCCACAACTCTTTTAAATTTGTTTTAAAGTGGCAAGGGGAAATTCCTTGCAGGATGGATGGAGCTAAATAAAGGACGACCCTGGCCAGAAACCAGTGAGAGACAAGAAAAAGACTAGTGTAGTGAGGGTTCACTTTCTAAACGGTCAAAACTACAATTAAATAGTTTCGATGAAAGGGTATTAATGTGTGAAACTGTGCGAAGTTCAGACTTTCACATCTTTGCCAAGATTTAAAAAAAAAAAAAGTAAATAAATCAAGCATTCTTCATCCAATCTGACTGAGTTAAAACTATGTTTGCAGAGAAAAACTGGTAAAAATGTTGTCCTTAGATGTGCAAAGCTTGCAGTTTCATACAGTACAAACTAAATGTGCTGAAAAGATTGGGGTTATGAGGTAGAATTTATTTTAAAGCATATATTGACTTGCAAAAGTATTTATACCTCAACGTTTTTGGACTCACTTGACTGCCTTGATGGACTCGGGGATCAAATCAAATCAAATTTTATTTGTATAGCACATTTCAGCAACCCGGCATTTCAAAGTGCTTTACATCATAAACATAAAAACAGAGTCATGCAACAGAATCAACAATCAAAACATTCATTAA